>CATIWQ010573481.1:0-16467 GCA_949673415.1 Euphorbia schlechtendalii
AACATTCACCATAGTTCTGTCAGTTCACCGGCTAGCCTATCGTTTCATTTGTTGTAAGATAGTGAACGACAGATTAAGGCTTCTAAGATCCAAATGATATGGAAGTGGGTGATTGTCGACCAATCTAGGGTAAAGCATACATGTTATATATCAATGTGATATTATATTATATACTATATATTAAATTATGTGGTTGAGTACCATTTAGAATAGTCTTGACAGACCCTAACGGATCATAAGATGTTTTTTGAATTCTAGATGATAATCTATTTGGTTAAGTATCACTCAGGATAGTCTTGGCACCCTAACAGGTGCAAGACAAAGCGTTCCTGATAGTATGCCGATCGCACGACTTCACAGCATACAGAAGATTTGATAACCTTGTACGGACTGTCACCTGTCAAGTGCGAGTGGAAGATGTTGGAAATACCCGGTCCGCCCGTGAACTGGTCAATCGGGTCAAAGAATCCGATCCAATTTAGTTATTTGGACTAAATTGAAAAGTTATAGAATTTCAAGGAATTAATTACAAATAATTAAGAGTTTAAGGATTTAAGTGTAATTAATCCATTTTCATATTATATATATACACAGACGTGTATATTGGAAAATTTGCATTGAGAATGAGAATTCATTTTTTATGCACAGCATTCATGCGTACTATGGTATATAACTATGAACAGTGTCATTCGTATGTATTATTCATTATTTCTCACTTTCCAACCAATTCTCTCTCCCGGGTTTTTCGTCTCGCGATGAAAGCATCGCAAATCGATCGTTATCGGTCTTTGTCGCAGCAGAAGTTGTGGATACACATCCATACTCCGATAAACTGTGAGATGGATCCAATTCAGCATTCAAGCGGCGTTCTTCGATCTTGGGCAACGAAAAAGGTATTTACCGAATTCATTTCCGATTTACGATAAACTTCACCACGAAATAAATGAGGATTTAAAGAATTTTTTTTCTTTTTACATGGTTTCCAAATAAAATGCACGAGTAAAAATTTTATACCAACTTTAAAAAATGGAAATTTAAAGACACAAGATTTCCTGTTTTGGACATGATTAAAAAATAAAATAAAAAAGTCGTATTTCTGAAAATTTCACTTTTTTCGAGTCTTTTCATCATTCGTTGCGTTGTTGTTATTTTTGTTACAAAAAATTACTATTATAGCAACCACAACTTATCTACTACAACAATAATAACACATGAGCCAAACAGACAATAAACGAATTAGATGTGAGAAAAGAAGCAATCCAGGAAAATACAACTATTTAAAATGGGAAAAAACACACAAGAAAATAAAGATAAAAATTGACAACTGTAATAGCAAAAAATGGAATAATAATTTGACGATAGTTGTTGAAGGTTGGGTTGTGTCCATTATCTCCCGTCCCGTCACAGGTGAATGATTGTGTGACTTGTGTCCACTATCTTCCGTTCCGTCACAGCTGAAAAAGATAACACATTGTGAAAATATATACAAAACGGGTGTTTCGGAATTTTTTTTAACAGTCGCCATTTTTATTTCAAGACCAGAAAATAGTTGTAACATGATTATTTAATTCTTGCTTTCATTTATTGTATATAAAAAAATTTATTATTTATGTTGTTTAATTAGTACAAATGTCAAAGCCAAGGGAAGATGTCATGAGTTCATACTCAACCTTTTCAAAAATTAATGTTCTTCAAAAATAAAAAATTATACCCCTTTCTGTTCCTAATATTTGTCATTTTAGATTTTTCATCAAAATCAATAAGACATTTAATATACTATTAAAATGGTTATTTATTCATTTTACTTTATAATAAAATTCTCTCTTCATAATTATCAACTTACAAATTAATTTACACTTAATATATTTCTTAATTAATGCAAGAGTAAATTAGGAAAATCTTGTTGAAAAGTGCATTGATATTTTAAAATAACAAGTGATAGAAACCAAAATAAAAGTCTAAAATGACAAATATTATAGCATCTTTAGTAGCATGTGAATTCCAAGTCTAGGTGACATGTGAATAAAAGTTCATTTTGATGATGTGGCAAAGTCTAAAAAATAAACAATGTCTATTTATAAGATAAGAATAATAGAAGTCTATTCCATTTTAAATAGTATTTATTGTAAGAAATGTCTATTTGGTTGTCTACATCTAGACAATCAAATAGACATTGTCTACAATTAGTGATGACACATAGGTACCACATAATGGGCTAGACAAGCTACTAAAGATGCATTTTCAAATTGATTGTTTATTCCTTCCTACGTGTCAAGATAATTTATGGAATATACAAGCTAATAAAGATGCTCTTAGGAACCGGAGGAAGTAACTAATGACAAAGTATTATTATTAACTCGATTTAAACGATCCGAAACATGCTCAATTAAATTTGAAATTGGGACAAAAATGAGAAAAATAGTAATACATAAATTCACATATATAGAGTAGGAAGAGTATGAAGTGTCATATTCAGATTTGTAAAGCCAATGAGCCACATTAACAATAAAATGGTTGCTTGCTGATATTACCAGTATGTAACACATAGAATATGCAAGTAGGTCCACTGTTCATCAGAAGCAACAAAATAATGGTCTAACACAAATTTACAAGGGCCCTATTTCCTTTTTTGGATTGCTACAGTTCTATTTTCGTGACCACATTCCATTTGCTATCTATTTATCCATACGTATCCCTTTATACATTACCTTTCAATTTCTGTTTTCATTCTTATTTATTTCCTAGTAAGGATTTCTAACACAGCACCTATAATACTTGGATTCCATTCATTGATTCATTATCCAAACAAAGTGCACCAATAATAATTTTGTCAACTTATGTTATGATGGTATATGGGTGTTTTTCAGCTGCAGAACCGTATAGTCAGGTTAGGATATATTTATGTGCATTGCTGCCTTTGCTCTATAGTTATTTTACAGTAAGTTATGAACTTCAAACTCAGTTTAAAAGCTCTTTTTTTTATTTCATAGAGATGCAAAATGATATATTATTATGTTTGAAACAAAGTTTCTTATTACTATTACTGGCACTTCATTTTGTTAATAAAATTTACAAATCCAAATACATATAAAAAAATTATCTTTCTAACCAGTACAAATTAAATTACAATGTGTTAACTTTGTAAAATACAGCGGCCTCTCTCCATCTAGATCATGTTTTTTTATTTGAGGAGAATAAGCTCTTTTAACCAATTTTTCTTCATCCTATATCCCTTTTTTCAGTATTTTGCTTTTCTTTTGTCCCGATTATTTCAAGATTTCTTCAACTATGCATATGTATAAAACACGACTTTGATAGTTTTCCCATTGGGTTGGGTTCCATCTATTTTTAGTCAAATATATATGTTGATCTTTCAGAGTCGGTACCCAAGCGTATTTCTTCTAATAAAAATCAATCCAAGTCTACAAAATTGGTTGGTGTTGCAGAGTATTTTGGAGTTCCAATGATTGTAGATGTCAGATTAAATGAGAAATAGCTCAACGGAATATATAGTGCACAATTGTTATGATTTTTATTGTTCCTTATGTTTTTTCTTACTCGTGTGACGACCTTTTTCTAACCTCGTGTACAGTGATATTATGTATTTCGATTTAGTTAGAAAGTTTTGTATGATTTATGGGGTAATGTAATGGACATTTTAATGTGCATGAAATCATCTTTGTTAAAGAAAACGTGTTTAATTAATTGAAAATAGGAGTCTGATCAACAAGATGAAAAGAAGGCTGAGATGTAAAACTAATTTGTAAACGGTAATCTATTTGGTTTTCCTAATAAGACCCAAACCAACGCCTGGCTAATGGCTTGCAACAACCATGTAGACTTGTTCGTCGGGCGGTTCGGACTGGGCAGGTTTTATACTAAAACTGTTAACTTAAACCCATACTTTAGAATTTCGGGCTTGGATCAGATTTACAAGGTCATTCCCAAACTCTTATATACTTTTTTGTTATAATTTCTTTTATCAAACTAAATAGAAAAAATATAAAATAAGTCAAAATATGTTTACATTTCTAATATAATTGCATTATTTATTTAAAATCTTTAATATTTGGTAACATTTATTGTAATTAAGTATGCAAATTTAATCGCATAAAATATAAAATCTTAAAATAATTATAAATTTATTGTATAAATAGATAATATATAAATAAAATTATTCGTCGGACAAGACTTGGGCCGGAGTTGGGTTTTTATACAAAAATCAAACCCGGTCCATAAATCTTCGAACTTTGACGGGCTCGAACTCAGACCGGGCTTTTAGAAAATGAGTGTTCAAGTCTTGCAGCCCTCCTCACAAACAGGTATAAGCCCATGTCTAAGAAATTACCTACCGATAGACTTCTCCTGTAACCTGAAGGCTTTATGCATAATTGACTTGAATAAAAGTCCCAAAGAAAGTTGACATGATGATTATCAATGTGAATGAGAAATTAGGCTTTATCATTTTTAATTGAGATAAAAAATACGATGTTCAATGAAACAAATATACTAAAATGGATGAAGTTGTATCGATTTATATGTGGTGATTGACTAGATGGTTCGATTTGGACGTTTTTGTTGTCTATTTCGGGTGAAAACGTGTCAATAAAAAGAACTCATGATATACCATGAACCCGATGCTGGTTTTGTCAAATTCAATGTCCATGAACACGAAAATTAGATTTTTAGGTTAATTCCGAAAATTAATAAGTCTTTTAGTATTTTCATTTATTAGTTTGAAAGTTTACTAGTAGTTTTTAGACTTTTCATATTTCCAGGAATTTATAGATTTAGTCTATAAAAAAGCATCAAATGTAAATGAGTTATGAAGTTTTTGTTTATAATGAAATTTGAACAAGAAAAATATTTCTTATAGTATTGCCTAATTATCTTAGAGATTGCGATTTTTAAGATTCTTAGAAGAATTATTTTCTATTGATGTTGTAATGTTGATTGGATTTCGATTATTTACCTTTTTATAATCCTTTGGTTGCATTGGAATATGATTTAATCCTTAAAATAAATTGGAAAGATTATAGCTTTATAATTAACTTGTTTCTCTACTTTAGTTCAATTAGTTTTCAGTTATAAACTGAGTTCTATTATATATAGCTATTCGGTTGGTTTTAGGATGGCACTCATACGAAGGCAATAAGAAATTGCACTTCATCAAAGAAATGTAGTATAGTATTTAATAATTGTAGTCCACTAAATGACTAGACTGATTTTGTCAAAAAAACAAGCAACACCAAACCCAATGGTTTCTCCTACTTGCTTCTTTTATTGATGGGTCCCCTCCCATACACTGTCCCTTTCTGGGCCCATTCTCTTATTTATTAATCCTACTGTGCCATTTTTATTTATTTTATTTTGGGCAAAAAACAAAAATAGGATTTTACTAGTAATAATTAGTTAATTAAGCTTAGTACATGATTTCGGATTAAGGTAACATAATTTTGGATGTTGGTGCCGTACGAGACAGCCGATTAGCAAAATGATTTTTATAATAGAGCAGGATGGTATAGCCTATTTGTCCTTGTGGTTTCTCCTGAATAATATTAGTGGTAATAATGTAGTTCATTGTATATACATTATTTTTTTGAAATAATGTGAGATTTTGTTAATTTTGGGTTTGAAATCATAATTTTATACTTCTTGAATTTTTAAAATTTTTTGACTATTAACCAGAACTTAATGATTGTTAATATGTTATTTTATAGATTACTCGTATGATATTTGAAAGAATAAATTGATTATCAAATCGATCATAACATTTTAAAGACGTTGAATGAAACAAAGAAAAGAGAATAAATTTTAAATGTTTCCTAAAATTTGTAAATATACAATATTCATGATTAAAAAATATACAAAATTTTATTGGTAGATTCAAAACCATCACACTTCATAATTTCTCCAAAATTATCACTCACATGAAACCACACATGGGGTGTAATATCAATCAAACCACTTTTGGAAATTTGAACTTTTACCCTGTTCTTTACCATATTTCCCTTTATTATTTACATCTTTCCTCTGCCTGTGGACTGTCTTTCATGTCTTACTTAATTTCTATTCCATTCTCAACTTCCAACCTTTTACCACTCTATCCTTGTTTTCCACACAAATACAAATATACACATGTATATTTGTATTTATATAGAAAATAATGAGTTAAATATTTTACCCTATTACAATTCCGCAATTCCACAATAGAGTGATGTTAAATTAGGACTGGAACGTGATTCCACGGGCTAACTTTCTGACTGAGATCAACTCCGAACGCTAATCTTTTATGTGGTTTAAAGGTTCCTGCAAAACAACAAACGTCGCTATGGGGGATTAGCCGTGTGATTGGCATAGCCTCTCCGATGTTTAAGTTAGATCGGATTTAAGAGAAGAGGCAGGGAGTTTTTCTATGAATTTAGAATACGTACCTCTACGTGGTGGTCCAAATGATCTTTTTATACTCCATGAATGTCTTCTGATCTGACCCAAGAGTGTGAATCCACCAGAGTTCTAGCTTGAGTCAATCTTATCTTGTTAATAAGATAAAGTTTAACTGGATTGGGAGTTCCAATTATTGATATCTCTTTTGAGGTCTTAGACTCTTAATTGGACTCAATGCTCCTGAGGCGTCGGGTCGGTCCAGGCGGACAACCTGACTCAGCTTGAGTACCGCCTGCACATTCCTCTGAGATTAAGGGAAGACTTGATTTCCTCCTAATTTTGGGCGGATCCAATCCGCATGGATGAGCAACAGGGTTTTACCCTCGAATCGGATTGGAACCGTCTGGATCGGTAAGAACATTCCTAGCCTCACCATTAAATATGAGTGGCTCGTACGCGCCTGTCTTACTTAATTTCTATTAAATTCCCAACTTCTTACCTTGTACCACTCTATCCTTGTTTTCCATACAAATACAAATATACACATGTATATTTGTATTTATATAGAAAATAATGAGTTAAATATTTTACCCTATTACAATTCCACAATTCCACAATAGAGTGATAATATATAGCGTAAGATTTGTTCATCGTTACTGTAAAAATCTCATTCTCCCTATAGCAATAACAAAGCATGTGACAACATTGTTAAATTTTTGAAACAACATTTGAATATTTGATCACTCAAAGTTAGTATAGCAATCCAATATTAATATATCATCTACTACAAAATGTCAATTAATCAAATATTAATAACATTATAACACACATATCACAGTAGAATCTCTTCCACTCTGCCAATCCGAAGGAATGTAACGGTAATATCTCCGCTCTTTAAGCATTTCGAAACCTCTAGACGACCCCCTTAACATCTAAAAACACTCTAAATCTGGGAAAATTATATTAAAGATCAGGTCTATAAATGATCGGATCCTTGTATGTCTGACATGTGTCTCAAAATTGAATTTATGTTTTGACTTTTCTGTTATTATATTCATCCTTAAAACGCATAAAACACATGCAAGAATCCGATCTTTTGAACCTGATCCTTAATATAATTTTTCATTTGTCATCGTCATGTTCTTTGAGACTATTTTGGTCATGATTAACAAGCTAGTCTCCAGTCTGTTGGACTAAATTAAAAATGAACCGCATTTCAAAACAATAAATGGCAAGTAGCAATCAAATGAAGGCAAGGTATAAAACGTACAAAATACCCCACTTTTTTCAACCCCTACGCTGTTTGGCTAGCCAAACAATAAAACAAAACCCTCTTATTTTTCTTCCTCTAATTATCTCTTTGTATATGTCTCACTCTTTGACTTGACTCTCTCTCTCTCTCTCTCCTCGCATACATTGCAGTTACATTTCAATCTCATTACATCGCCTTTGCTCCATAATTTCATACTTCCAATCTCTGCCATGGCCGCCGGTTTACGCCTCCGCCACCGTGTTTCTGCTTTCACCGCCTTCAGTTTCCTGCTCTTCTTCTCTCCCTCCGCTTCCGCCATCTCTCAAATCGGTAAGCATATCAAGATATTTACCTAAAACGTTGAATCAAACTAATCCAGTCGATTGCGATTTTGAGCAGGCAAAGCTTTAACGAAGACGGAAGAAACGGTTAAACGAACTGGATTGACGGCATTTGACGGTCAGAAAACACTCGCCGGTCCAGGTTCTTCACCGCCGACTTGCAGATCCAAATGCGGCAGATGTTCGCCTTGTAAACCGGTTCATGTACCGATTCAACCCGGTTTCAGTACTCCTCTGGAGTATTATCCCGAGGCCTGGAGATGCAAGTGCGGAAACACGCTTTTTATGCCGTGAAACTGAAATTCCGATGAGTAAAGACGACGAAGAAGAAGACGGCGAAAGCGAAAACTGTAATTGATTGCAGGCATCGGAGAGGATCGAGCATTGAGAATGAGATAATTGCCGATTGGGGAAAAATGGAGGTGATGAATTGTGGCAGTGGTGAAAAGGAGAGCCTTGGAAATGTAAGTTTGTAGAGTAGAAGTTAAATTACCAAGAGAGAATTTCTCTTCTCTCTTGTTAATTAATCCAATTTTCTCTCTTTAATTACACATGCTTTAATTCTCTGTTAGTAATTAAGATAATGGAATACTACTTGTAATTAATTAGTTGTACTATTCAACAAGTATAAAACCAGGCATCTGCATGCTTCTATTTTTTTTTTCAAAATTTTACATGGATAGTTGTTTGGAGCGTTTTCTTATTACTTTTCGCGATATTAAAACTAATTTCTCTCTTAGAGTCAAGGGACAATAACTTAGGATGTTTTAGTTTGTGTAAAAGTCAACATAAGCTTTGGATTACATTCTATTATTATGCTATAATTAATGGTTTTGTACTATGTAATCTTACTTAAATTAAAAAATGGTGGGCACAAGTTTATAATTACACGGTTGTCATATACATTAAAATGAAATGTGGAGTTATATTTTAAGATTTACTAAATACTACTACAATTTACTTAATCGCCCCTCTGAATTAACTAGCGTTACCAATGTGTGTCTGTTGTGGAAACCTCAGACAATGAAATGAGTTTCGGTTGCAAACATTCCGTTTTTCATCGCTCGCCATTGTTAAGCAGCTGAGTAATTTTCAAAGACGGTATTAACTAGTATTAAGTCACTTCGACGAATTTAGATATTCAATATAAATAAAATGAAATATTAGGCGATAAACTAAGCTTCTGCCATGTGATCCAAAACATGGGTTTCCATTATGGTATAAAAATAATAGAGCTAGCACAGAACTGGCAAAGTAAAATGGGGATGAAGCATTTCTTTGTTTCTTTCGTTGGCTTCTGTACTCTTAATTAATAATATCCTAATTTTGATAATCCTCTTTTTTAATTTAAATAAGCTCATTAGTTAATTAGTTTGTTGATCTAGCTGAATGGTAAAAATAATTAGTAGTATTATTTCAAGTTCAATTTTAATGGTTCACGAACCATATAACTTGCACTTTGATCAACATGATAATAATCACTATTTCAAGCATCTTTTATCCCTAAATTTCATGGTTTAAGGTCTTGTTTGTTTACAGGAAAATACTGTGTAAAAAAATATTTTTTGGATTTTCTGGATGGCGTTTGTTTGAAATGAAAAATAAGTCAAAGTAAAATATTGTGTAAGTCAATATGAAAATATAATGTAAATCAAGGAAAATATTTTCTCATAAAAAAGATGGAAAACATTTTCCCTTTCTTTTTCTACTTTCATCTCCTCTACTATTATCATCACCACTTCTTCCACCCATAATAACACGTTCACCACTTCCTCCATCTCACTACTGCCACCAATAATACCATCTCTTCCATCCCGTTGCCGTCACCACCATCGCCACCACACAACCACCACCTTTCCTCGAACGTCACTACTTCCTCCACTACCACAAGCACTATTCAATCAATAAATCCACCACTTTCTTCACCCCGTTACCGCTACCACAACCATCACCCGACCAATACATTTATCACTTCTCTCACCTCGTTATTGTCACCTTTACCACCACCTCTTCCTCCTCCCCACTGTCGTCCGCTACCGCCACCACAACCACCACATCTCCACTCCCGCCACCACCACTCCCTCCACCACCACCACCACATTCATCTCCTCCATCTACATTTATTTTATATTAAAATATAGTTGATAGTTTAATATAATTTATTTTTTATATAATAATTATTAATTTATATTAACATATTTTACAATATATATATATATATATATATATATATATATATATATATATATATATATTTAAGTTTAAATATGATATTATATATATTAAAATTTGTGATTGGAAAGTATTTTTCAAAAATATAAACAAACATTATTACAGTGACATAGCCAAACATAGAATAAAATATTTTATTTTCTTGCACAATATTTTTCCTTGAATAACATTTTACCTTACACGTTATTTTCTTGCAAACAAATGTGGCCTAAATATACCAACTTATTTTGTTCTTGTCCTAGGGTCTCCTCAGTTAACATGTCAAAACCACCCCTCGTAAAATTCTCCAATCCCTTCTACATGGGGATAAGCGAAAACAGATATGAAGACTCAATTGTCATTTAGGAATTTAGCTCAATTAGATTGTGTTATCATTTAATTCAGTTCTACTCATAATTTACAGCGAAACAAGTGTAGTTCTTACTAATAAGTTGAAAATAAATAAGTTGAAAATAATAAAATCTTAAATATTGATCAGTAGGATGAGAGCCGAGATCAAAAAGTAGTTTTTTTCACATTCTAACTTTAATTATTTATTCGGTAATTCTATATTAACACGAGCTTGTTTGACACCCATTTACACCTTACAATCTCCGCCATTCATCTTTGGGTAGTTAGATCTCCACCATAACATAAAAAAAATGAAGGGTGGAGATTTCATGGTGTTAATGGATTTCAAACAATTGACATCAATATAAAATTACTGTTATTTCATATAAAAAATGAAGATGATTTATAAGTTACTTTTATTTCGTATATAAACAAATTTTGTTAGTAAAAAATATATTTTATATGAAATATCTTTCATAGTTTTGATGACAATTTGTATTTGCTTTGAATTAAATATTGGGTCAAAAACAACATTGTAGTTTGAGTGATTTGTAAAATGTTCTTGTGGAATTTTTTTTTCTCAAAAAGGTGTTTGTGATTTCAAAAGTTAACAAAAACATGATTTTTAATTTCAAATTACATTATAAAAAGGGGTAATCTTGTTTATTTTGAATTTAAATTTTTTCAACGTAGTTAATCCTAATATAATACACCTTAGTGATAAATTTTATATTTTTTTGAGAAGTACAAATATTTTTTTAAAATTAATTCATCATCTGTAACTTTAAAAAATAATAATAATATAAATAATTTCTGAAAATCACTCAAATTTTGATGAATAATTCTTAAATAATAATGTTAACTTATAAGAGTGTTAAATTTATTGAAATACCTCTTGAAACATTACTATTTTTAGCAAAAAAATTATTTTTTTCCTTAATTTGCAAATTTTTGAAATCATAAATATTATTTTGCAAAGAAAAATTTCACAAAAGTACATTTTTGTAAAAAAACCAAACCACAAGGCACATAAGTTTATCCTTAAATAATTACCTCACTGATAAATTTACTTTCAAAACTTTTTATATGATTATTATTAGTATTATTTAATACATAGTGTTATATGTCTGGAGTAAGTTAATATTTTCCATGTAGCTTTCAAATGCTTTTTACAGGATTTGAAGTTCTAAACCAAGATTCATATATTTAAAGTCATTTCGTTGTATTGTAACTTTACCAACCGAACTAACCTCGTGGATTATGCATTAAAAAATCAACTATATATAATTTTTTTCCTTTCTCAAAGGACTTTAAAATTTTGATGACCCGTGATACATATGTCATTAGGAAATAGGGTGATCACAAATTTGAAATATCAATAGTTTTAATGTTGAGCTGCATTCTTTACATCTACATGAAATTGTACATTGTGAATTTTAAACCGAAAATTCAGCTGAACCAAAAAATACAAAAATAAAATAATAAATTTAAACTGCAGTATTTGATTCGTGAAAAGAAAAAATGGTTATAGCATGTGGCAATGTTCATTGTCTGGGAGACAAAATTCGGTCTCTCCCAGCAGTTGTAAGTTTTGTTGGGTTGGTTTTTGACGTATAAATTCTAAGAAATTATATATTACTATGTGTTATACAAAGAACAAGATATATGGTTTGTTCATAGCAATTGAATAGGTACTTTCAATATACACGAGTAATTATCTTGGTTCAATGTAATAAGATAAAGTTAGATTCTAAACACATGATAATTTATGAAAAAAAATAGACGAAAATCAGGTGACATAAAGTCCAAACTTCCCATTAAATTTTGAAATTGTACATTTCAGAGAGAATCGTTACGCTATTTAACGAGGGTGCTTTGTATCCATTATAAATAACCATACTTCAAGATTCTTTGTAGAATTCATATCCATATTTTCTTTTGGGTAATGCCGTATTAGCATTATTTTAGTGTCAAAATATTAATATTCATGTTAACATCATATACCAAAATTAACAAAATATCACATATTTATGTTAGTTTAGTTACATCATTATTGAATTATACGTTATTTTATAATCAATTTTGCTGGCGGTGAGCCGAATTTAGCAATAACAAAAATAAAATAAAACAATATTTTGGCCAATAAATTAAATTGGCTTCCCCCTATCAATTAATCTTTCAATATAATTAAACTACACAAATATACATGAATTTACTTTTTTTAATAGTTGATTAATTAGTTGAAGGTTTAATATTTTTTTACAAATGACAAACATCGAAGATAGTTTTATATGAAACTTAGTCACAAATATTCAATAAAATATTTATAGTAATATCTTTCAGCTAAATACATCTTACATCTCTAAACTTGACACAAAAAGTTTACTGTCTCCCTGAACTTTTAAAAGTTTCTCTCAACTCCCTGAACTTGGTAAACTGTATTAATTTACCCTATAAACTTGGCAGAACTATATCAATTTACCCCTTGAATGCCACGTGTCAGGTTCCGTTTGGTTTGAATTTTCAAATATACTTTTTTTTCTTACCAATCAAGAGTTGACAAGTGACACTCAAAGAGTAAAATGATACATTTTATCAAGTTCAAGGGTAAACTGATACATTTTTCCCAAGTTTAGAAGGTTCGAGAGAAATTATCTTTTCACGCCATCACAATCACTCACTGTGCGATGACAATTGAACTCTAAATAAAACAAAAACCACAAAAAAAGGAAGGTTGAGAGAAGTGTTAACAGTAAATGCACACGAGGGGTTTCAGATTCCTGCAGCATACTTGTAATTTTTTGCAGTAACTTTTTTGTGTTCCTTTTCTTTATAGCATTCGGCAGTGTTCTTTACAATAAATGAGATAAATAGCAAAAAGAAAAACAATAAAATGAAATTGGCCTATTCCTCAAACAAATACATGGCAAAAAAAGTCTAGTTATTTATTTCAATACAATTTGCCAGTTTCTCTGTATATATTTTTCTTGACGAAACTCTTCCAACTAATAAGGTAGCCACCACCAACATTAATGCAAACCTTTGTTCCCTTTGGTCACACTACATCAGATCCGCCAAAATCAAGGATTTTTTTGTTATAGAAGTTGTAGTTACATATGATGTTGAAACGATACTGAATTTTACATAATTGATGGGAGAGATCAGATAGTCAAGTTTTAACAATATTCTTACATCCATTGAATTGAACCTTACAAATTTGATTGTTTGAGTTACAAATGCATTGAAAAATTAGTAACCACCTCGGTTCACAAATCCAAATTCAAAGTCTAAGCGACATCTCACCGATCTAAAGAGGAATGATAGATAAATATATATGAAGTTGCTCAAACATACTAATTTTTTTAGTTTTAATAGAACTCAAAATTTCTTGTAGGAAATAAATATGTTTGAAAAGTACAATAATTTGGAAAGGTAAGGTGAGAGAGCAAGAATGGAAGTCAGTCCGAATTTAAAATAGAAATATTAAGTAATGAAAGTGATCAGTACACCCATAGCTTTAGGAGCTGTTTGGGTTCATCTAATTTTCCATTGTTAGCCCTGACTTACGATATTTGTATTTTATGAGAAAATTGGATCGTATTAAGGCAAAAGATGGGTAAATGAGACGGTAAATCAAGTCATTTCTTCATTACCTCATCTAAAATAGCAGTCAAGCACATAACGAGCTAAAACATTAACATCCCGAATCACATACTAAAAAGTTTTATATGTTAAAGTTTTATTATATTTGTATTTTTGTCGTACTTTTCATGGGACTTGAGTTAAAGAACTGCAATTCGGTTGCTTAATGAAAAGTTCCTATATTTTTGGAACGAAAGAGAAATAATATAGGAATTATAAGTATTTTGTTAATGATAAAAGAAGTTTAGACATTGCTGTCTAAAGCAAAAGCTAACAAACTATAAAGAGAGATTTTTTTATGTTTGATTTGCGTTAAATTTATATAATGTTAAAATGTACTCATTCTGGTCAATAGCTATGCTAACTCATATTTTTTTTTAGAAAACACAAGTTACAAATATGTTAATAATAAATTATAAACATCTTATAAAAAAAGAAAAATAATAAACAATAACAACAAACATTAACAATAAATTACACAATAAATTACACAATTTTATCGCACAGAACTTATATGAAACAATATGTTGATATATAAGTAAGTCTGTTTCCTTCATAATAAAATTGTACAAAACATATTTTCACAATCAGTTTAAACATGGTTAAGAAAAATGTATTTGCAAAGAGTGAATTATTTTCTATCTTTGAAGTTCAACCTCCAGTTTGTAATTATAAAACTACCACCTTAATACTAAACTACAACAAGTTTACCAAACAGATTCTATATGACACAATTCGATAATATATCAGTGAGTAGATTTCCTATTTGTTTCTTTGTAATAAAATTGTAGAAAAATTGTTTTCATACTCAAATTAGGCATTAGTAAAAACATTATTTTTTTAAAATATATTTAAGTAATTGAAACTTTGATTTTAACAAAATCACTGTAAAATTATAACACTTTCTTATCACACTTTCTTATCTTTCAAAGTTTAAGTTCAACCGACCATTTGAAATTATACATGGAACCACCACGTTAAAAGCGGATTGTTTTTCTCTTGTAAAAGAGATGTGAAAATAAAAAGCATAGGAAAATAATTTGAAGTGATTTTTGATGTGATCGTGTTGTGGGTGAGGATAGGTGGTACAGAACCATAGAATAGTTTATTTAATTATTTAATTTTTGTTTCGTACTGGCACGAATTACTTTTTTCCTATCTTATGATTCTTATATAATAATATATATTACTTTATGAAAATTAAAGTATTTGTTCCAACATTATAAAATCAATCTATTTAGTCATATTTTGAAAAATTAATAAACTAGACGCTCCAAGCATGTACTATTATATTTTTCATTTGTCACTAAACTCTATTTTATAAGATATATGGTGTTTTTGCTTTAACATTTTTTTCAATTTTTATTCCCAAATTAATTTTTTAAATAATAATAATATTATTATTATTATACTCTGTATTAATTTATCTACAACACTTCCATTTCTCGTATAAATATTAATCCAAATACTACTTAAAGAATTAAAATAAATTAAAAATTAAATATTAATACAGTATTCATTTCCCAAAATAAGGTTCCTTGTACTTGGGATCCCCATTTTAAGGATATATCATACGATGAATGGTTGGGTTGAACAAATCCAAACATTCCCTACACTTGTTAATATTTATGTGTAAAATTTGATATGATAAATTATTGTTTTCTAATAGAATCTTATTTGAGGAATTGAAATATGGAGGAATATGGATGGAGAGAGGTACATCATGCAAAATGGGATATGAGCAATTAAAAATGGGAATAAGGTGGTTGAATCAATCATTCTCCATATTCATTCACCTATCATTTTTTAGAATTATATAAATGAGAAACCTTTGAACTTGCCCGAGTAAAATCATGAATTTTTAAATTTAATTTGTGTTCCTTCATGTCATCTGCCATTGGCAGGGGCGGCGCTAGGGGTTGTCATGGAGGGTCAACTGACCCTATGACCGCCGGAAGACACCCTTAGTATGAGTGTTTGTGACGCCAACATTACTGCAATTTAGGTTTTACGAAGCATGTCTCTATGAATTGTAGGAAGAAGAAAGCTTGAAGTGGGCCTTAATTATTTATTACGTTGGCCCATAAATACGAAACCGTCTCTCAGTGAGTGTGGGCTTGACCAGGACCTTCCATTATACTGTACCTTCTTGATTTTTTCAATAAATATTAATATTTTATTTCATCATAAAATCATTTTATTGTCTTTTATTAAATCACAATTAATATTCATTTTTCACATTTTGATATATAATTTTTATACTTTTATGTGTTTAATTTTAAT
>CATIWQ010573513.1:0-50115 GCA_949673415.1 Euphorbia schlechtendalii
TATATATATACATCTTATACCAGACTTGTAATGTTTTTTTGGTAGATTCTAGACATAAAATTCTAAACACATCATAAATGTGATCTTAGCTACCAATGAAAGTATTTATTTTTCAACGTTACTTTTTTCCTTTTGAAGATCTTTATTTCTTTTGCTGGCCTTTCACATCTTTGAAAAGGAATTTGGGAAGTCAATTATGTGATTCCATTGTCCCTTTTGGGCAGTCATATTGTGGTAGCGAATATTGGACTTAACATCATATGCATTTTCCTTTCATGCGTGAAATCGACAATTCCGAAATTGTTTTGTTTAAGTATTTGTATGGTTGCAAATAGATTTTTATTTTTACACATAATTTCTTTGTAACCAAGATGATTAAAAATAATTGTTGAATTATTATCAACACGTCATTTGATGCCGAAAGAGCAGAAAGACAATTTTTAGACATCTGTTGACACAGGCAAATCCTCCAACTCGTCTCATTTCATTTATTACCCATTAAATTTTGAAAATGTTCTCGTAACTCTCTCATTGTTAAAAATGCACTGATTTATCCTTTAAATGCCACAAATCAGTTTTTTTATTGAAGATGTAACTGTTATTGAAACAAGAAAGAAAGAGAGATAGAATGTTGAGAGAGAGAAAATAATCAAAGAAGATATTTTGATACAAAATGAATGAATGAATGATAAAGTAAATTGTCTATTTAAACAATGGTTAACTTTGGTGCATTTTTTGAAAGTTAAGTAAACTACTAAACTACATGGACTTTTTTAAAGTTCAAGCTGATGAGAATAGTAGATAGAATGAGAGAAGTTGGAATCCTTAGTACCAAATGTACATCACAAATTCACATTCACATCAGTAAGATATATAATTCTCAATAATATTAACATAAGTTGCATCTATTGTTTAGACTCACCTAATCCATCGAATACCCCAAACTTGTCCAAAACAGTCACTTACCAGAACAGTTACTTTTCAAACATATTTATGATATTTCTCTTTTCAATCAATCGCTAACACTTAGCATTGAGGACGGTTACATTTTAAACAAATTCAATGAAGGTGGCAAGTGATTATTTGCTAGTTTTTTTTCCCATTGTTTGAAAGCTTTCACCTTTATATTCACATTCGAGTTTGAGCACATAAATATCACATAACCAACTACCACGTCTACTGTGAGAAATCACTAATGGAAGACCGTGCTATACTTTTATTTTATCTTTTCTTATTGCGTACCCATCTTTTTTTTCTATTTTTACCATCGTTTTGAAAACCGGACCGGACCGGCCGGTCAAACCAGGTTTGACCGGAACCAACCACTGATCCAGTCGGTTTTCACCCGGTTCACTTATACTTATATTTGTTAAAAATGATTTTTTTTAATTTTTTACAATAAGCAGGAATCGAACTCAGGACCTTCAACTTGTTATTTATTATGCCTACCACTCAACTACAACACTTATTTGATACACATTTGTATTATATTTCTTTTATAATATCTATATAAAACTTTTATTTAATTTTATATTAAGTATTTACTTTATTTATTTAATGTATTGTGTAAATAAATTCACCATATTTAAATTAAGTATTTATTTATTTATTTAAATAATATTTTTTCAATTTTTAGAAAATCCGGTTTGATCACCGATTTAATCCGGTTGAACCTTAAATCCATGAACCACCCTCTTCACCGGTTTGATGACCGATCCGGTTTTAAAAACCATGATTTTTACGGTGCATGGAATAAAAATGAACATATCCACAAAAAACTATATATAAAACTAACTTTGAAGTTCTAATTTATGGCCGTTTGGAATTTACTTATTAAGTTAACAAGTGCTCTGAAGCTATTTTTACTAGATTATAAGCAATGAGATACAAACTCTGAATTTAAATTTGAAGAATTTAATCATGTGCCTTTTCAATTATTAATGTATAAGAATCGGGTAACAAGACAAAGAACAAGGCAAAAGGGGGAAGGGGGATTTCTCTGTTCCAAAAGAAAAAGGAGCATTATCTCAGGCAATGTTCTAAAGTCGTGATAACAATTAAAGCTATCACATGGTTGATCTCAAGAAAGGATGATACTAATATAACCATTCCAGGCACTTCTTTCAATATTGACATATGAAAATTAAATATGATCAACTTCTGGAAGAATTTATCTCAGTGCAGTGCACGAAAATTTAAAGAGACGCACCCCAAGAGTTAAATTATAGGCAAGCTACCCTAACACACATACCAGTGACTAATTCACGGCTCAAACCAAAGGAAGGGATCAAAGGAATCTCATGAAAACGAAATTTTTTGGAAGCAAGAGATTCATGAGTGCAAAAATATGATTACAATCACACACAACAAATACAGTTCAAGTTTCGTTATTGGATACCTTGCTGCAAGAATGTAGATCTGAATTTCAGATTGTAAATCCATCTGTTTACGATTCCTCCGGGAACGGTAATGAAGCACAGCAATGATAATATCCATTCTCATCAAACGCGCGTCTTTGTGAAAGATGAGCTTCTCGTATAAGATATTCTCCCCATTCCTCAGATCCAAACTGCTTGAAAATGCCTCGTGCGTCAAATGAATCATTCCAGTTTCTCCATTGCCTGAAATGATTAGTCCAAAAAATACAGAGACGGCAAAGTAAGTAGAAGGTTTAGGTTAGAAAATGCATGAAAAAAGAAATGAAGAGCGTTAGTACCCTTCCCTATGCCTTGCATTCATTACAGTAGCATGTAGCTGCATTCAAAACAACAAAATTTCACATTTAATACTTCTGTGACAAGCATACAAAGTGGAGCTATACACTGGCCAAAATTAACAAATGCCAATGCATCTATCCGACAAAATTTGAAATTGAAGCCACATGATTCCCTCCATTTTGCTAAAGCCAACTCTAGAGAAAAGAAAAAAGATTGTCATGCAAGCACATCGGGTGGGCATGGACTTCATGACTACGGAGGTGACACATGAAAACGGTCTACAAAGACCAGAACTCATTAAAAACCTGTTAGAAAGCGAAACCCACATTCATATTGAACAAGCATATCACAGCTGCCTTGATTTGAAAATAGAAATGATTATATGTTGAATAAGATCCTAAGTGTAGCTCAATGGGAAATCTCAACTAACTAGAGCTAAAAGGCCATAGGGCTTCCCCTTAACTAGACAAGAATCCTTACACAAGGACTACAGCAATCTTATTTTAAAAGAAATCATAGAACTACAAAATAATCAATTGCATTAAAAATTGAAATCCCTAAAGCTAATTCACCTAAAACCTACTGCAACAGACAAAAAGAAATACGATGGCAACAAAATTAAATGTACAAAATTCAAAGGTGATATCATCATAAGAAATATAATCCATATAAAATATAAGAAGGTAATAAAAAAGGCTACAGAATACCTTCAGCTTATGTTTAGCATCTTTCTCTAGGACAAGTCCAGCCTCAACAAAAGCATTAGTAATAACCTCTAAGAAAGTTAAGAAAATAAGTGTCACGTGATTGATAGCAACGCCATAAACCAGTACAAAGTAACAAAGTTTCCTCTCCTTGTTCCCAAATGCAGAAAATGAGAAAACAATTTTGTAAATGGCATTAGATTCTTTCTTCCTTACTTTCTTTCACAGAGTAAATGGCATTAGATTCTTATGCTAGGTTAAAAGGATACGGCAGGCTCGTAATAGTCTATCCTCGCTTCCAATTTCTTCCACAGTAGCATAGAGAACACGTGCTTTTGCCATTGAGCCTTTCATGATATCCTACATGGATTACGATTCAGTTCTCAATGGAAAAAAAATAACCGGTGACATAAAACCGCGAAAAAAGATTTCCGCAGTGACATTCAAAGATGCTGCATTAAAACTTAAGGAGTACCCAAGTCCCACAACTAGAGGATACAATCATACCAAATATAACAGAAGCTGTGAGCATCAAGTTGTTCTACTTACCAGCCCCTCAAGTCTGATATAGACAGGTCGATTATCCAATGCATCCCTCACTTTTGAAGATATGCTCTAAATGCAAACATATAAAATTTAATTAGTAGTGCCAATACCGGCATAAAACTATCTTATTTAGTAACAAATTACCTTTAAAACCTCCGAAGCAGCATGAACTCGCCCCTTGTTCCAGAGCTTTAACATGAGCACAGTTAAGTGAAATGTTTCAGGTTTAATAAATATGGATTTGTCTATTCCCAACTCTGCTAAGAACGATATCCAATTAGTTTTCTTCAAGATAGAAAAATTGAAGAATAGACAAAAAATTATTAGCAAAAGAAAGACACAAAAAAACTAGTTGTATCAGATTTCACAATCACTAACTTCAACTGTTAAGTTAGTTCTATGCAAGCATAGTAGTATCAGATTTTATACGTGTTTTTTAAATCAAAATTTTGAAAAAAATTCAATTCAATTCACTTTATGCAAAAGACCTGTACAGTTTTTTACATTAAATGAACTGAATTGAGTTGAGTTGAATTCGGGTGCCAAACACACACTATATCCAAAAATGGATTACAACATATATGATAAATTTAAGAAATTATAGTGGAACTAAACCAGAGACCATCTCTATCAATGAAAGAAGCAGGATTCCACAATTTTTCAATTTATAGTTAATATGATTGATAGCCCTACCAAATAGTGATTTTGATGCTCCAGGTATGCTAGTTGGGTCCAGTTTAACACGTCTCCAATCTTTAACATCAGATCTACCAGCAATATTGCATCTTTTCCATGTCTGTTGGTTCTTATCTTCATTGTAAGTACCTTCATTAGAATCAAGAGAAGAATTGCTGTTTCCAAGTACGGAGTTTTGGAAATTGATGAGCTTTTCAACTAACTCTGGGTTAAAAGCCAAGGGAAGAGATATGAAGTGAGAGTAATCAATATTTGGGCTCTTTGCTGCCTGTGTGTCATTGTCCAGGAAGAAAAGGGGCAAAAATAAAGAAATCATGAGTAATGTCTAAAAAAATGACAAATAATCAGGTGGCATGTCCTACAATACAAGAGAGTAAAATAACTATTCTACACCCATATAATCACTCAAATAAAAGGGAAGAAATCATGTAAGCAGCTTAAAACGATGGTAAATCAACCCAAGTGTCTAGTTAGTGTTCAAGAGAATTCTACCCTTGATAACTTTGTAGCTATAAAGCACAGACATTTCTCAAAGGTACATGAAAATTTAGGGCGTTTTAGTAAGAAACACTAACAAAATTAAAAATCAAATAATTTGTCATGCTGCTTGACAAAGACAGACAAGATGTGGGATATTGGTGGATATGATATGATTATATGAAACAAGAAATGGTGTAGCGGGAATTCTCAAGATTACCGATCTATCCCTTCATGAACCGGAATTGGAGGCAATGGTCTTTCTTGACGAGGGAGAAGGGCCAGATGAATTGATGGGAGAGAATGTACATACTAGTTTATTTTTTCTAATCTTTAAAGTTGAACATAGTAATTAAAGGTTTTTATATTTGGATTCATAGTAGTCAAGGCGCTGAGGCGCACTCAAGGCGCAAGGCTGCGCCTTGAGCTTTTTGGCCACCTAGGCGAGCCTTGAGGCGCTCTAGGCGCAAAATATAGCCTAAAACCCCTAAAGGCGCAGAGGCTCGCCCGAGAGCCTAGGAGTGCCTAGGCCATCCTTAGGCGCGCCTTTGACTGCTATGTTTGGATTATATATGTTTATTTCAATTTATGATTTGTGTTAGTATTATATGATTTATATTTTCTGTTTCCATTTCTGTGCTTCATAGCTTTGAAGGTATGTAATTGCTTTGAAAATTTAAAATTTCATGCACCAGTAAATCATGGCCTAGTGCAAGCCAACAAAACTAGTTTCAAAATACACCAGGACTAGACATAGCTTACATAATCAAAAAAACTCTAGTAAATAACATATAAGGATATACCAGCTACGGACCTCGTCTATAATTTCTTGTATCTTTTCCTGAGCTCTAGCGACACTAGCAATTGAATTGCCTTCAATGGCTGCCAACAGAATTAGGACAGACAAATGAGATAAAAGGCCAATCACCACTTTGACATCACATTTACTACATTGTTAGTAACAAAATCTCCAAGTTGATATATAGTAAGCTAATTAGAATCCACCATTTTCCCAGCTATCTTAATATGGCAATATCAAGCAGAATTAGACAGTGAATGCACGTTGATGAAGATCTAGACAACTTACAGATGGAATCATTTGATGATTGGAATAAAATTTTAACCCCAGTCTCCTTTTCAATCATTTTCCGTCTGGATCCTCTGAGGCACGAAAAGTAGGTGTATAAAGGAATGCAGATTATCATATGTTTGAATATTTTCTTAAGCTTATTTTTTAAATGCATACCCTATTCCTTCAATAAGATAAATTACAGAAGCTGGTATCTGCAAATCAAGAAAAAATAAAAAATAATGAAAAAAAAGGAATAAGAAAGAATGACAGAAAAAAACAGAAGTGTATGTAGAAGCACAGAAAACAACAAGAGACCAGCAGTTCGGGGAAATAATAGAAACAAGGACTTCGAAGTGGCATGGCAAAGTGGGAAGGCATATGATCAGTTTTCAAGATTTCAGTAGTGAGCACCGAATGTAATCTAATCTCATGCATGTCCTAGTTCCAAAGTAGTGATTTATCAATTACAACAAAACATTACGGGTGTGTTTGGAACCCTTGTTTTTGGAAGAATTCAATTCAGTTTATAGAAAATCTACAACAAGTCTTGTGCATGAATTGAATTGAGTTCCTTCCAAAATGTTGGTGCAAAACACACCGTTCATAAATTGGAGAGAAAGAAAAGTGCCAGAGATGCATATGAATAATTCCAGAATGCTCATTACCCCACCCCACTAGCAGATCATTGAAACAACAGGAAATTAATTACATATGTGCCAATTGGTACAAAATTGTAGATACAACTCGTGTAGAGAAGAGCAACAAGTAGAATGTTAACCTACCTCAACTGTAAGCGAATGCTTTTCCAAAGAAAGCAAAGACACTTCTTGACCTCTTGCTTCAATATCATAACCTACTGCGCTAGAAATGACAATTGAGTCAGTTACTTCTGCAACTGATCCAGCAGCCTTTATCTGTTGTTGAGCATTTGACACTGAGCTTGAGGCACTACATTGTACTTCGTTAAGTTCAAATATATTGTCTGACTCGGCAGTCACATCTTTTGTACAGCCTTCTGTAAATATTTAACCATGGAATCAGAAAAACAAGAAAAAAAAAGAATTCACCATCAATACAAGTTCATAAACTGATAAGAATATAAGCAGCTAAGTTCTTTTAAATATACAGAAACGAATATGGGATATCCTGTTCGGTGAACAAAAAAGTATAATCAGATTGGATAACATTAAGATAAACTCGCACTGAATAACATGCTGGTCCATATTGAGATTGATATCATGTCAGGATCACTTACTGTAGAAAAGAATAAAAGTTTGGTATGCGGAAATAGTTACGTCTTGCAAAATAGACCACAAAGAAAACCAAGACATAATATGTTAGAGATGTGGCTAGAATAAAGGGTAGATTAGTAACAGTGTCTTTAGGTCTTTTATTGGGTTATGTATAAGGGAAGTTAGTAAGAGTAAGAGTAACAGGAACATTTTGGAGAAAATTAGTATTTGGGTTTTCAAGCTTGTAGCTTGGGAAAGGGGCGTAGCCCTGTGTGGAGCTTAGCTCTGGGTTTATTACATTTCTATTAGTGTCTTCTTTAGTTTTGGTTCTTGTAATCTCTTCTATTGAGACTTTTATTCAGTAATACAAGTTATTGTTAGTGTGTTTTTCTGTTATTCCATATCAGTTCTCTATCATAATATGACATTAACATTTTTTGTCATAAAAATGTATGAAAGAGAAATAACCGTCAGTCCGTTTGGCCTGAATAGAGACCGGTCTCAACACGTGAGTAGCTGTCTTTTTCTCTTTGTTCCTTTCCATGACACTGAACCTGGCTTTTGGCCCGGTTATCTTCTTATTAAAACTCAAACTATAGTAAGAACAGTTTCCCTGCTACACCAGTCCTAGAAACAAAAATAAGAAAGCTGATTAGTGCATTCCAATAAACTTGGGAGTCTTCCTTTCATGCATATAAAGTAACTATACACCCCACAAAATTTTGACATAAGAAACTGTCTTCAATAATTTTCCATCCAAAATGCAGCCTACAAGAATACATTATACATCTAACTAAAAGCTTATTAAAACTTCTGTGCTAACAGTCAGAATCTGATATCATACAATTAGAACATTGAAAAACGGTCAAAAGCTTAATACCTAATAGTAATAGGCTGGCCTGAAGAGGACATGATAATTCAAAACTTCAGCACACAATACACTCTGAATCAGTAACAATAACTGAATCTAGCAATCAGCAGCGAAAACAATAAAGATCCATTGACTGAAATTGAAATAATAAAAGAGAAAAAAAAAACTGTGACAAAAACATCCAATAAGCATATGATCGTTGAAACTCTTGCAGTAAGAATAGTATCATTTAGAAACAAGTTGATCATGAAGCCTAATTTTGTGATGTGTGATGATCAATCAAATAACAAAAACAATGTATAAATTGTTTCTGTATTATGATTTAGAGGAGGAGGGAAGTGAGTGGCATGATACTTGAGCTATAAATACTGCGGATAAACAGGAATCGCACCTGGAGAGGAGAAGATTGACGTGCAATAAGTGATATTCCGTTTCTTTGATTCTTCCTCTTCAATGGTGGAATCGCGGGTTCCTCTGGGGTTTTGATGTACCTGACGTATTGTCGTGTCGGTGTTTTAAACGACACGTCGTTTCGGCGTTTTGCCTCTCTTTTTGCGTGTTTCCAATAGTTAGGATGTTTGATTACAGATTTTTTGCATGGAGACGAATTTTAAAATATCATATTCTAGTACAGTGTATTACATGTGTCTTATTTTTTCAGTTAATGAGACAAATGTTTTATAATGGAGTTGGTTAGTTTAAAATATCCGGTTTCATATAAAATTTCTAGTTTGATTATTATCTGATGCTTGTAGAGTACAATTGATAAGTTGATAACTATTCATATGGAGGTTATATTGGAGAAAATTAATACATATCTTGGAAATGAATTAGCTATCATTATATTTCAAATTTTCAATAATAATATTTGGCATAGTTTTTTACAACTTTTATTTAGTGAACTATCTAATTAATTGATTGAAAAATATATACTTGTGTGATTCTTAAAATTAGACCTGGGTATGAATATGTCGATCTGCGAGGTTCGTCCATGCCCGTTCTACATGGGATGGGTTTAAATAAGGAAATTACAATAAAGGTTTGGCCTGACCGGGTTCGAACCCGTTGTGGCCCGACACAATTAATTAGGTAGGTTTGATTTCAACCTTAAAAACCAAATCCGGCCCGTCCGACCCTATGAAATATTAAATTAAGTTAAATAAACATTATAGTATTTAATTTTGAAGAATAGCTAACATTATTGTTGATCACAATAATTTTACTAATCAAATACGGTTTTTTTCCGTGAACATGTACGGTAGCATGAGATTTGAATCAGTCCACGTTTTAACACTACTTTTCAGTAATTTTTCTTTATTTACTAAATTCTAACATGCATTTTTAATACAATAAAACAATAAATTATTAAGCCCGCGGGCTTAGCTTTGATAATTTGTACAAACCCGGTCTGAGTTCAAAGTTTAATTTATATAAGTTAGGTCGAGTTTGGATTATTAGATTTTTTAGCTAGGCTAGATTAGGTTCTACTCACGCTAGTGGCGGAGCCAGTAATCCGGAATAGGGAGGGCGTACTTTAATAGAAAAACGAGTGAATTAACTTACATTCTCATTGAAATTCCCCCAAAAAAAATCATCCCACATTTGCATTATTAAGATATAAATACACCTAACATTGATATACATTAAACAACTATTTTACATTCTCTTGTTTAGATTTCACAATAAAAAAACAATTTTGTTCTTTGCATAGTAATATAACATAAAAAAGAGAACACTATTCATTTGCTCTTAACGAGACACACACTTAAGTGTTAATTGTTATCCTCTTCCATTTATAATAAGATAAATAAAATCACCGGCAAATCAGTATAAAACATCTAAATGAATTAAAAATATAAGAAGAATATTTTCTTTTTTATTTCTATAGAATCTATTAAGTAAAATTTTAATAGTCTATGTTTCCTTAGTCCAAATTAATCCATTTGCACTTTATTTACTGAATATCACAAAAGTTTTCATATTCAGTCACTTCAACTTCAATGTACCTAAAAAAATCCATTTCAAAGAATTGTATAATTTGTTCTTATATAAAATTTTTCACATAATTTGTAATTTAATTATGAGTTGAAGAATTTGGGTATCATTTCAAAATTGATGTCACACCTACACCTTGTTATAACAAAAGGTAATTAAAGAATAAAAGTATGTTTGGTTTAGTAAACCCTATTCACGTTTCCCTGTGATATTTTGATGGCTCAAAAGATTGAATAAATAGAGGCCCAAGAAAACTACTATTCATCTTCTTCTGGTCAAATTAAAACACCATTAATGTAAAAAAAATGAGACGCATATTTTGTCAATGCCCTCCCTCCTTTTACCACTGCCATTTTCATGTTTTTCGGTTTTGTAATCACTATGAGTAGGGGGGCGTTTCATGCAACAGAGGGCGGCGAATCAAAAGGGTGTTAGAATTTTTCAGGGAGGCCACCCTTCACTGCCCCCTCCGCCACTGACTCACGCCCATGTCTACTTGAAACTAGACGTGTTCGTCAAGTGGGCTAGGTTAGGCTTGGTCAAGCTTTTTACTAAAAGCACTAGCCCAGACCCATACCTTAAAACTTTGAATTTGAGCTAGGACTGGGCCGGGCTTATGAGGTAATTTTTAAACTTGACCTAAACATGTGAACATTTTTTATTTTAAATTTTTATTATACTAAATGAAAAAATAACAAAATATAAATGTCCTGTAAGAAAATAAAATATATATATGTCAAATTTTTTCATATAATTGCATTATTTATTTAAAATCTCTAATATTTAGTTTAGGTTATGGTAATTAAATATTAAACTTTAGTGGGACAATAAATATAAATCTTCCAAGACGCTATTAAATATAACCTATAAATATAAATAAATAAAATCATTATTCGTTGAGTCGGGTTCGAACAGGACTTTGGTATTTACATAAAGATCAAGCTCCATTTTCAGGTTTTTACGAGCTTAGTAAAATTACGAGAGTCAAAATCCGATCTATGAGCGGACTCATCGAACCCCGGTCCAATAAACATATCTACCTAAAACCATGAAAAATATATTAAATCAAATGAATCAATAACTCATCCAAACATGGATATTTAATGCCGGGTCAAATCCAACATCCGCCAATATGCTAATAATAATTCTTCAAGTTAGTTATGTCATGTCATCATTCTCTATGATTATAAAATCATAATGCACTTCACTGCAAATTCATACCGAATTACCATTCACTTATTCTCTCGTTCACCGAAATTTACTTATGCATCAGAGACGTCCTTTTTTATCTGATAAAAAAGTTAGCTTGGATCCCGTCATACCAATTATTTCAATTTGATGCCACGAAAAATATATCAAAGTTCAAACACAATCGCCTTTAGACAACCTCTATAATAATATTCTTACGTAACATTTTCAACTCTCATTATTTATTTTTACTGGGATTAAGAAGTTAATTTGAAAAGGAAAAATAAAAGGAAAGTAGATAGATGAAGAGAAGCAAACGAAGCTCAAAACACAATCTCCAATCCATTTCAATGGATTCATCTCAAGTTGTAAATTAACAATAACAAAGTAGCCATCTTTTTTTTTCCTTTTCCAGTTTTCACTATGCTCCCACTGAAGCATCCTCACAGTCCCAAAACTCCCGTTTCCGCCTCCTCCACAATGCTGGACCGAGCCCTCTCCTCCCGCCGTGCTTCTTCCTATCCCGATTCCGACACCTCCGCCGACGAGTCCAAGACCAAGAAACAGAATCTCTCTTTATTGGTTTCAAATTACCTCTCTCGATTCTCCCATTTCTGTTCATGCCCTACCCTTTGTCTCATTGTCAGCCTTCTCCTTGTGTTCGTCTCCATTTCGTCGCTGCTTATTCATTCTCGGAATTTCGTCTGCATTTCCCCTTTTGATCCGGCCACACGCGTTGGGTTTTTTGGGTTGGATGGTCTCGAGTCCGATTTTGGAGCGCTTGGTGTTCCTTGTTGTAAGTTCCCATTTCTTATTTTTGGATTGTGTGTTCTTTGTTTTGATTCAGATCTAGGTCTTTTACTTTACTATTATTTGCGATTGAGAAGATTGGATCTTTCTCTATCATGTCCGCCTGTTTAACCCTAATTTACTCATTGTTCAGCATTACTTGAGCTTCATTCAGGTATGGACCTACGGATTCAAACTTATGCTAAAATTTGTTTTTATTAACTTTGAGAGGTGTATGACAATGGAGTATCTTATAGATGTGATGGTTTATGCTTTTGGTCTTACTAGAGCAAGAACTTGCTTAGCCATTAAGATAATTTAGATAATGATTTGTACTTCCAAAAGTATGCTTACTATCTTTTTTCTGGACCAAAAAACATTTTCGTTTTGTGTTTTCTTCGCATAACATTCAGCTAATTGGTAATCTATACTTATATTATTATGATATGTGTTCTTTAAAATTTAAGAGTTTGTAGTAGCATTGTGTGTGGTATTAAATGGGGAATGTTTTATCTACTCCCTTACAAATCTTTGCCTTGGAAAAAGGCAGATCGAGACAGGGAAAAAGAGTTGAGTGGACATACAAGGATCTACGGAAGGGATTAGAAGAGTTTGTACCAATATATGAAACAAGGCCAATCAAAAACAACATGTATGGGATGGGTTTTGACCACAGCTTTGGACTTTGGTTTATGGCAAGGTGGCTGAAGCCAGATCTGATGATCGAGAGTGGAGCTTTTAAGGGGCATTCCACCTGGGTCCTTCGTCAAGCAATGCCAGACAAGCCGATCATTTCGGTTACGCCTAGGCATCCCGAGAAATATCTGAGAAAGGGGCCTGCTTATGTTGATGAAAACTGCACATACTTTGCCGGCAAAGATTTTGTGGATTTCGGAAGCGTGGATTGGAAAACCGTGATGAAAAAACACGGAATTACTGATCTTAGTAAAGTTCTCATCTTTTTTGATGACCATCAAAATGAATTAAAAAGGTAATCGCTTTTGTCCCCTGTTCTTCAATCTGCATAAAATATTTTCTGTGCTGATTGTTCTTCATCAATATATTTGTGACAGAGTAAAAGAGGCCTTGAGTGCTGGATTTCGTCATCTTGTTTTTGAGGATAACTATGATACTGGGACTGGAGATCATTATTCGTTAAGGCAGATATGTGATCAATCTTATATTAAAGGTGCATATTCTTTACTCTATAGTGTGCATGCCATGTATGTTTAAAGAGGTTAACCATATCAAGGAGGAATAGTACTGGAAATTAAGCAATTGAAATCAAATTTTAAAACTTGTCTTTGTGTTGTTATATTGTATATGATAATCGTTAGAATTGGATCCTCTGGCAGGCATGGCATTAGAATGTTATAAGCTCAGTGAACCCTTGATGATCAATCATAATGGAGCCTAAGAATAAGCATATGTTTAATATTGCCCTCACTTAGGGTCAATTTGGTTGTGCTTTCCCAAGCTGCTTCTTTTAAAAACCCCATTTTCAAGCTTTTACTGTAAGTAGCAGAGTTGATTTTGGAGAAATACGAAGGACCAAAATGTGTTGTTGAAAGTCAAAATATGTAGTTCTATAAAAAAATTTTCAGACCAACTTATTAGGACAACAGCTTGAAAATCAATACCAAACAGCCTTAGTAAGTTTTAGTTGTAGACTTGCAGTCTAGTGTTTTTTCCAGTCTAATACTGGTTTAGAATAAACGCTTTCCTTGTGTCTTGTACGAAGCAGCTTTCACATTTAGAAGTGTGGGAAACTCAGTTGTACCATATAAGGAAAGGAACAATGATTAACAATCAACATTGATCATAAAAGAAACAAAGAACTTTGGAAGTGAATGAAAAAATAATTCCTCTTTTCTTGTTCATTACCGACACTAGAAAATTCTTGTTAGATAACGTTGTTCTTTGCAATACATTTGCTCCCCTTTCTTAATTTGGTTTGGGACTAAAAAAGAGGAATTCATCTTCTTGCCCCTCAAAAATTTGCTAAGATAAGTAAAAAAAACCTTCCTTTTCAGTTAGACTAGAGTTGTTTTGTTGTTGTATGCCTTCTTAATGTTCTTCAGACTCGGATATAAATCATTGAAATTTAAAAAGTTCATTCTTTACTCTTGTTTATTGTTATATTTCAGCTGTTTGAATTATAAAGAGTAAACTTTAAAAACATGTCTTGTGGCTTGACTGTTTTGCAAAAAAGGTCCTTTTGAAATTTTTTTTCAAAAGAATGCATGTGGTTTCAAAAGTTAGCAAAGAGGAAAAAAATATTTTTTCATAAAAAATTATGTCATGGAATGCATTTTAATCAATTCAAAATTTCTATAATTCAACCATATTATTTAAGAATTATACACCAAAACTTGAGTAATTTTCAGAAATTTTTCAATTTATTATGGTTTCTTAATGTTATCATCACACTTTAATTTTAAAATATATTTTTACTTCTCTAAAAATTCTGAAATTTATTATGAAGATGTAATGTATTTTTTGTTACTAGCCTGCAAAATTTCAGTTCAAAACTGACAAGATTACCCGTGTTTATGACATGGTTTCAAATTAGGGACATTTTTTGTCCTTTTTTGCTAACTTTTGATACCACAAACATCCTTTTGGAAAAAAAATTCCACAGAGGACCATTTTGCAAAACAGACAAACCACATGTTATGTTTTTTAAGTTTACCCTATTATAAATGACCGATCCCAATCAGCTAATTCTTGTTTTTCTTCATCTAATACAGGAGGTGGTCATAGCTGCTTTAAGGACAGCGACGAAAGCAGGATTAGATCAAAAAGGAAAAAATTCTGGGAGAAGGCAGTTGATACAGATGAACTATGTGGGCCAAACGAGGCATGGTGGGGCGTCAAAGGCTGGATGCGAGACAATTTCAATCACAGCAATAAGCAGATTTCGTATGATGAACACTTCCAGAACAGCAGGTACATCGAGTCGATTCTCCACGTTTATTGGGAGCTTCCCCCAGTGGCTGGCCCTTCCCTCACTCATCAAACACGGTACGATCCTGCTAGAACTTCCGTGCCTATTGTGGAAGATGGACGTTACGGCTTGTTCCAGCGACTTGGCCTTGGGAGACTCGATAAACCTGTGTTTAATGGGTATACCCAGATGGTGTATCTTCAAATCTCTGAACAAGAATCTTAAAGTGCTGACCTTTTTTATGTTTTAAGTAGGCCAAACCAAAGTTGTTAATATTATTATCGTTTCCACGTAGATATGAGAGTTGAGCTTTGTGATGTTTTTTTTTTCCTTTTCCTTCTTAAATTATGTGCATTCTTTTGTTTCTCTTGCAACTTTTGGCAATTATTTTGTTTTATTTTCTTCCCCTGTGTAGCCTCATGTGAGTATGGTAGATTGAAATCATATTTTTGGCCGTTGTGCTTGTCAGAATTGACATTGAGCACCTGAATTCTAATTCGGTGACATTTTATTCATGTATTTTAGGCTCTCGTTAATAGCAGAGTCAATTTGCATCACAGTTGTCAATGAGTGCAGAATTTCAGAAATAGCCAAGTTCAAAGGTTGAGTTTCAGTAATGGTGTGTTTGGAAACATCAATGTTGAGAAAATTCAATCAATTTATTTCATTTTGTATACAAATTTAACGAACTTTGCATGGAAAATGAGATGAATTGAATCGAATTCTCTCGAAATGAAAGGTTACAAGCACATCCTAAATTATAGTTGAAGGTCTCTATGTTTAAATTTTGTGCATGGACTAAAAGTATGTTGAATTGGAGGCTATGCACATGGGAACCTGTGAATTTTTTGGTCAATGAGAAATATAAGTTCAGATTAGCAAGAAGACCATTCATTCATACAAACACTGAAAAGAACACAAAAAAAAAAGCAAAGCTGTCAAAATATACGTAGATTGAAGCAAATTTAGACATTGGTCTTTGAATTAACATAGGACAATTACAATAACATAAAGCTAAATGCATCATTACCCCTCTCAACTTGGTTCTAAAAACTTGATGCCACCTTCAATTTTCAAAAGCTTCAGTTACTCTCTTAATTTGATAAAAATGTACCAATTTGCCTACTCAATGTCACATGTCAACTTCTAGTTGAAGAGAGAACAATCAAGAAAATGTCATATTTGAAGGGGTTAAGTGATTCACTCTTGCCAAGTTAAAAGGGGTATCTGGTGCTTTTGCAAGTAGGATGTGGTATCCGGGTATTTAGACAAGTTGGGGAGGGTAATGATAGATTGGGTCAAATATATATAGCCGAGAGCGAAATGCTCTAAGTTGACATAATCTTGGGGCTCCTAAATTTTGAGAAAAGCTTTTGAGCATCAAGAACAAGGACAGACATTGCGGTTATTACATTTCTGCATGGCCCTTGGAGCTGCAACCAAACACACCTCATAAGCTTCGGCACAAATATAATCAAACTGAAGTTACGTAAATAGCAAGCCCAATTGCCTCTGACCCTTTCATTATCCTCAATCTCCTACACGTGTCACTGAACATCCTACAATAACATACAACACATCATTACAAACTCAGTAATTCTCAACGCTCTCAAAATGAAATTACGTAAAACAAGTGCAAAGTATTGAACTTAACTCCCAGGGGACATCTCCAACCAGCATCCAGTCACCGTCTCTGTCTTCGTACGCTACAACATATTCGGAACCGTCCAAAAGGTCCTTCAAACGAGCCTCGCAAAGACCGTCATCAGAACCGCACTGCCCTGAAGTCAAAAACACAAGTTAGCAATCTTCAACAACTATACACAGACTTATGCAGTATAAGACTGGGAAAAGAATGGAAGCAATGTACCAATGGTGAAACAACCAAACATCTTCTCGAGTGCGGAAGAAAGGTCGGCATAGTTAGTGTAGGTTTTGAGATCAATTTTCCTGAGATAAGGCGCCCCATCCATACTAACCTTTACATAAAGGCATCCAAATCCTGACTTTCCTTCAGCTTCTTCATTGTTCTTTACCCAATTAGAGGCCGTGTTGTTCTTTCGGAACGATCGAATTGGCGGCCATCCTACAACTTGTGCCCTATTGTGCAAACTTGAAGGATAAGAATGTATAAAGAGATAGAAAATTCACTACATCATGAAATTAGTCCAGAAAAACCACAAGTCTAGTTAGGTACTTGTTCTCTTTTTTCAGGAACCATGTTGCAAATTCTTCAACCAGTCACTTATCATCAAATTAGTACAAACATACAAGTGCCAGAAAAAGGATGCTATGCAGAAAACAAAGGGTATTAGAAAAGTAGACTAGAGATCAATTATTCCAAGCACAGAGGCAAAACTAGCCCTGCGAGTGTTTCACTTCTTTAGTTAGAATTACTAGTTTGCCATAGCAATTAAAAAATTGATTCAGGTGAAAGAAACGAACAAAGGAACCAACTAAGAGGATAAAATCATGTATCTTACGTAGCAGCAGAAGCACTAGTATTCTCATTAGAACCAGAGACTTGATTATTCTTCTGTTGAACTGGTTTTGAAGACTGAATAGTAACACCGGCAGCCTCTATATACCCAGAAGGTTTCTGAATATCCCCATTTTCTGCTCTGGGAGAGAACAAGAGAGCACCTTTACTCAAATCAACATCTGATCCATTATTAACAGAGAAAACCCATTTAGCACAAGAACCGTTAATGGCATCAGAAAACCCTCTCTTAGCACCTGAAACGCAGTTCTTTGATGCACCGAGAGAATACCCATTACTATTTTTGGTGTCAATTTCTTTTCCAAATAGAGAAATTCCTGTCACTGACATACCTGGTTTTCTCTCAGGGGATTCAGACCCAGGTAAACCAAGCCTCAGCTCAGTTTCCCTGAGATTTGAAAGAGTGGAGGAAGAAGATGAAGATGGAGAAGAGAGATGATGTTCAGAGTTCTTCTCCATTGGAGAAGCCTCTGATAAGCCTATGTAATCATGTTCTTCTGGCATGGACATCAATTTTGAGAAATAAAGAGCAGAAAAAGAAATTGGCTGTTTGTTTGATATGAAGAAGAACAAGAAGAAGAGAGAAAACAGGAAAGCAGAGTGGTTATTGTGTGCAAAGGGGTGGTTTTGTTAATGCAGAAAAGAAGCTTCTTTTAGCCTTTCTTGTAGCTACTTTGCTTTCTGTTTATTTTACAAATGTTTCATCTTTATGAGAAATAGAAATTCATAGTTTAAAAAAATACTTTTCTTTTAATTATTTTATTTGTCAGTAAAAAATATTTTTTTTATTAAACAACTTTTCTCATTTAGCCTTACCATAAAATCAAAGGAAAAGCCTCATTTCCTTTCGGTTGAAATTATGGTTACTATGAAACTATAGCAAATAGCTGCTGAAATTCAATTTATGAACCTAGTACATGTTCTTTTATGTATACTTTATATCTTACAGATAATCATTATAAAGTAGATGTTGAATTAAATCTTTGATTTTAGGAATATAAATATACTAATTAGGTATTAGTATCATATCAGGTAAATAAAAAATCTAAGAAAGATAAATTTCATTATCAGTGTTTAAATAAAAACTTATTAAATCTAACTTTGAAGTTTAAAGGATTTAAAACTTAAGTTTCAAAGAATCTATAGCTCTTATTTTTGAATTTCGATTTAAAAAATTCCTGAAAAAAAACTATTTTTGTATTAATATACCTTTTTATAAAAGTACAAATAATGATTCTAAAAATTAACTTATATATACTTTCAAATTTTTACTATAAATCATTAATTTTTTATTATTATTTGCTTTCTATTCAGTTCTTTAATACTTTTTTTGTTTTGTGCAGATTATTTTTATCATATTTTCAATACAAAAACAACAATTTTGCTAATGATAAAATTTATGTGTAAGTAAAATGTGAATTTTTAATTCTTAAACTAACTTTGATCATACTTTTAGTAATAGACAATAATTTGTTATTTAATGTCATCTTTTAATCTTGTAAAATATTAAAAATAAATAATTTATAAATTCTACACATGTTGACCCCCGGTTAAACTATTGATCCTTGACCCTCTACCTTCATCAGTTCGATGAGTCTATTTGGGTTTGACAACCAATTTGTGCATTATAATATTCGTAAATATGGTTTCTTTTAAAATTTAAATTCCTAAAAACAAGCATAAAAAGTCAAGAACATAAAGTAGGATGAACTACAAAAGAAAAATGATGATCAATTGAGTATATCTCAATTAGTACACCTATCAAAATAAATGTAGGAGTATTGATTTCGAAATTTAACATCTTCAAAACTCCAAGTTAATCGAAAAAAAAGAAAAAAAGAAAAATGATGAGTTCAAAAACTTCAAATTTATATAAAATACTCAAAATATTAAAACATGTAATCCGTATTAATAGAGGGAAATTAATGTTTTGTTAGTTTGTTAGTGAGTATTTAATTAATTAATTGAAGTAAAAGAAAAGGCAGAGGGTAAATTCGTCTTCTCAGGTCCTGCAAATTTGCCTATCTTATAGATGATTTCTCCAACTTGTTACAATTTTTTTTCCACAGTAAAGTTGTAGGCTCTTTACGTCAAATCAGTTCGGATTCATTTCAGTTTATATATTATTATAAATATTATTAAAATAATAATAAATAAATATATATTATTAGAATGAGAAAAGCAAATAAGAGTATTAATCATAGATAAAATAAATAGTAAGTATTAAATATTATTTAAAAATATTATTAATAATATGTTAAAATTTGATTACTTATTATCGTTATTAACGAATAACTTTATTTGATAATGAAAAAAACAGACAAAATAAATAATTTATAAAGTATTAAAAAGCATATTTATTACAATATAATTGAGACATATTACAGTATTATAATTCATGGTTGGGTTAATTTTTCTAATTCGATATTCGTTTATGTCATCATTTTCACCATCCTCATCGACATGTGAGATATTACTTTATTTCATCTTCCAAATTTATTATATAATAGAATTCCACAATGTGCTCATTACTTTATTCCGATTGTCGTCGAACATATCTCTTCCAACAATTTCTTCATTATATCTTACCGATATCCTAGTCGGATGCATTAATTTCTTATAAAATTATGAAGAGCGAAAGTAGAGACAATAGTTGATGTTTGATATTTTTTTGGCATTTGAGGCATATTATGTAATATGTTTCACCTTTTCTTTAACTTATCAAATAGACATTCCACTTTCATTTGCAATGATGAATGTTTGTAATTGAAATGTTCTTCCATTCCATGAGACGGTCCTCCTTTCCTATATTCTGGTACTTGAGCTCTAACACTCCTATCCATGATACGAGCCAAATAGCACAAAGTATTTGGATATCCTGAATCTAAGTAGTCTTTTTAATTAAACTACATATGTCCCAAGATAATATTTCAAAGTGTGATTTTTATTAATATTAAAAAAGTTAAGAATCCAACTAAGTATCATAATAAATTTTAATTAAGCAAACACGTAATATTATAAAATTATAAGGTAATATTGTTATTATTGATATAAATAATTATTGTTCGATTAAATTTCGGTATTTTTTATTTCAAAATAATAAGTTTCAGTTCAATTTCAATATCTTTAATTTCAATTCAGCTTCAGTATGTTCAATTTCAATTGAAAATAACAGAGCCCGCCGTAATATGTTTATTCTTTTATCAATGTTAATATGTATAATCATACCGTGTAGAGTAAAAAAATGAAACGAGTTGCATAAGACGCAAACAGATTTTTAACACATAAAAGGAGTGTTTGAATAGAACAAAAGTGCAAAGACAAAAACAGGGCAGAAAGTGATTGAACAAAAATGAACCAGTGCGTGTCCTTTTGTGGTATTTCCAGTTCATATCAACCACTGTCAGAAGATCTGTGATCAACACTTTAATCCCTTTTTTTTTTCTTTTCTTTTTTTAGTAATTTATTAATTCGTACAATTTTGATATTATTCATAACTGCTTATGAATGTGTTGTTTTTGTGTTTTGTGTAGGTTTAATGTGGCAAATTGCTGGAAAAGCTGACACAGAAAAATCACAGCTCCCCGCAACTCAATTGAGCACACTATTGAATTTTTCTTAAGGGAAAATGAAATTTATTCGGATTAAATTATAACACGTTGAAAAAATTATTCCATTCTGTAAACATAGGTCAACACATCCTAATTAAATTGAGTTCTTTATTTTTTTTACAAAATAATAGAATGTCGAATGATCTAATTTTGTCACATGATTCAAGAAAATTGAAAAAAAAGGAAGCTAAGGAAACGATGCTAAAAGCGGGGATTTTCACTGTTTTGGACAGTGAAATGTCGGGTGAATTTCTTATTTTAATATTTATTATGTCGGGACTGGGGATGAGGTGAATCTTTCTGTTTTACCACGCCTGGATCTCTTCGTAATTATTGAGTGTGATGCAATGTTAGATATATCACGCGCGACATATCGGTTACTAGTTCATTTGGTATGCAAATTTGACGCTTCAGATTTTCCCACGTCACAGCTTCTTCTCTTCTGGGAGCAAAACGGCGTTTTCTTTGTTGTAATTGACGGGAGTAGATCCGCCGTTGACGAATCGTGCAACGCTTGTTAACCAAACCATAATGACTTAATCACTGCAAGAACTTGTTATGTTACATCTTCCTCGCTCCATTTCAAAATAATTATCATTTTTAGTTGTTTCTTAATATTAAGATGGTGTTAATTAAAATAATAAAAATACTTATTAATCCCTGTTACTTATATTAATTTAAAAGTTGATTGGATATTTTACTCCTTTTATCATTTCTAATATGCATTAAATAAAGGTAAAATAAATAAAAATTTTAAAAATGTGCATTGGAATCCTAAAACGATGATTAATTTGAAATTTTACTAAATGACAGTTATTTTGAAATTGAGGGAGTAACATTAATTAGTTAAAAATTGTTTATTTAATCTTGTAATTTTTGTAATTCGGAAAGTTGATAAAATTTTAAAATTTTCAAAATGTTTAACAAAGGCATTGAATAAAAAAGTAAGGAAATACTTTTTACCTGTATCAAATATTGATCCAGTTTGATAGAGTTCACAATTTAGGTTAACTATAATTTAATTAAAATTTTGTTTACTCATTTCTAAATTCTTCCATCGATAGTATAAATAAACAATTAGGTTGTAATTTTTCATTTGAGTTACGATAATTAAAATTATTAGTTACATTTTCTTGCAATCTTCAAAATATCGTTTTACTTTTTATCTTTCGTTTCTACCTGGTATGAAGAGCGCGTAAGTATCTAATTAGAGAGAGAAAGAAAAAGATAGGTAGGTTAGCCAATCAGTTGACAGAGATAATTATAATGAAAACAACCGAGGAAAATAGAGAACAAATTTGAGATTGTAGAAAATTCAAATTCAGATCGTTGATCTCAAAAAAAAGAAGATCGAGAAAAATAAGAAAATACACGTTGGAGTGAATTCATCAAAGTTTGAGTGTTTGTTCAAGAAAAGAGAGAATGAGAAATAAGATTTCCATTGAAATAACATGATTGCGAGAATGAATTACATTGTTTATTGATATTATGCCAAGCCGCGTTTTAAAATGTGTATCGGTATTTGGTGACACATCATTAACTTTCATCTAATTTATTTGATTGCGAGTTCGTGAAGTGGCTTTTTTTATTGTACATTAGATCTCATACTTGAATACTAGTGTACAGTAACTCATAAATAAAACCGGATGCAAAAATTATAATTATTGTCTCTAATACAACAGATTATATTCTTTGATAAGAAAGTACAAATTATTTTATCGAATATTTATCTTTCCAATTATTATTATCATGAATATAACACAATAATTAATACTTGCATGATATATTTCTTTCTGCATAATTTAGTTTGCTTTATTAATTTTATGTGCCTATTATTATGTATTAACATGTGTGGTCCAAAATTACCCACATAATTTGCTGACAGATTAATTTATTTTCCCACGATATACTCATAAGATAGATGAATACACAAATATATAAATGGGGCCTTTATCTATTGGCTTAGACTATATCACCCTTTCCAGGTTAAAAACATTCTAAATACTGATGATTTTAGGCTTGAATTGTAGTTGTGCACTTAATTACATGAAGACAAAAGGCAATAATTAAAAATGAAAACAGAGAAATTACACATGACAAAATTTAATGATGACCTTTAGGTGTTGTCAACTCTCATATGGTGATTTAAAAGACGAACAATTGAAAAAATGTCATTCATGAGTAGCAAAAATGCTGGAGCAAGGAAATGTCATTCACGAGGAGACTTGTTCGTCAGGTGAGTTGGGTCGGATTCAGGTCGAGCTTGACAGATTTTTTAACTAAAATATTAACCCAAACCCGGCTCAATCCCATACTTTAGAATTTCAAGCTCGGGCCGGACTTACACGATAATTCCTAAACCCGGCTTGGGCCTGCAAATATTTATTTTGTTATAAACATTTTTATTAAATTAAATAGAAAAAATATAAAATAAACCAAAACTTTTAAATTTTAAACATAATTTCATTGTCTACTTAAAATCTTTAATATTTGGTAAAATTTATTACAATCAAGTAGTATAAAATATAAAATTTTAAAATAGTTATAAATTTAATGTATAAATATATAATAAAATAAGTAAAATTATCTCGTCGGGCCGGACTTGGGTATTTATATAAAAATCAAATCCGATCCATAAAAATTCGAGCTTTAACAGGCCGGGCTTTTGAAAAAAAATAAATGTACAAACCAAGCCAGTTGAAGTGGGCTCGGGCCGGGCGAGTAGTCCGAAAAAAATACAATTATATTCATGAGAAGGGACATACTGGTAAAATCAAATATAAACGAGCTTTGAAATGAAGGCCTATATCAAAGGCATTTTCTCGCCTTGTACTCCTTTTAGTTTATCCCTTCAGCTTATGCAAAACATAGAGATTTTCCTTCTCTTTAGTCTGGTTTACTGGTTTATGTAAATTAAATAGATGAAAAAAAATCAAGATTTTGCATTACAAACTGGGCGTTACCATTACAGCATTACCTATAGTAGGACCATAAGTGCAATAATATTTGAGTACCATTTTGCCCTAATATTATATTCTTACATCTAATTTTTTTGTGAAAACAAAATTATTAGGTATAATTTTCTTAGCTCATTATCCTTTTAAGTTGTGTCAGTGTTTTATTTCAAGCAGTCTTTTAAAAAACGCTAGGGGTAGTCGGACTAGGAGGCTAATCGGATCATAGTCAGAATTTAAATGGTAATCGACGGGATTTAAGCACTAAACATAGTTGTACGATTACCTTCAAAATAGGATCTGGGCATTGATTTTTAAAAAAGTGATTTCAAGTCACTAATCTCTCTTTTTTACAAAATTTAAATTTTATAGCAATTTTGTTAAGGCTATAATATTCGTAATTAAATAAGAAATTTAAGAAGGAAGGTCAAAAACTTAAATATGTTGATATATATTTAATGGTTTGCGAATACAGCATGTCGTCAATATGTCCGAGTGGTTAAGGAGACAGACTCGAAATCTGTTGGGCTTTGCCTGCGCAGGTTCGAATCCTGCTGTTGACGTTTTTAACCAATTTCTTTTATCATTGTAGGGTAAAAACGTCATTTCCCAATAACACGGGGCCTGAATCGTCTCTTCAACCATACAACTCTTTTAATTATATTACCCCTCTGCATTTCACTGGGTTTATTTTCAGCAATGGCCGCTTCTCTTCACTCAACTTTCCTCCCGCTAAAACCCCCTGTAAAAACCCTTGCGAAACCGCCAGCGACCCACGCCACCGCCGTTTCCTTTCCCATACGCTGCGGTCCGCGCTCCAATCGCGGACCTCTCGTCAAAGGCCGTATCTTAAGCACAGAAGCAATCCTCGCCGTCCAACAACTAAAGCGCGCATACAAAAAATCTCCGCCTCCATCTTCGCTAACTGCCGCCGATTTCCCCAATCTCTCCCGCCTCCTCAAATCAGATCTCCTAGCCATACTCCGCGAGCTCCTCCGGCAAGACCTGTGTCCCCTCGCACTCCACGTCCTCTCAACCCTCCGATCTGAGTACCCGGGCCAGGTTGACTTGAATCTCTACGGTGAAGTAATATCTGCTCTCTCTAGGAGTAATTTATTGGATCATATCGACCGTTTGATTGAGGATTTGGAGAAAGATGAGGGGGGAATTCAGTGGGAGACCGATAAGGGATTGCTGAGAGTGATAAGGGGAGTGGTGGAGGCCCGGCGGAAGGAATCGACGGTGAAGATTTATCGGATGTTGAAGGAGAGTGGATGTGGGGACACGTGGCCGGCGGATGAGTACATAGTTGGTGTACTGAGTAAAGGACTGAAGAGGATGGGTGAGGTGGAATTGGCTAATGAAGTTTATAAGGAATTTGGAGGGGTATTTAGGGCTAAGTTGGACAAAGTTAATGTGTAAATTGCCTTTTATTCAATCTCAATTTTATATTTGATTTTTAATGAGGCTACTAATTGATAATTATAAGTTGAGACGTGAGAGCATTGTATTATACTGTATACTAACATAAAGATAGAAAAAGTTTAACTTTGAATAAACATTTATTGGATTGAGTTGGTGTATTTTTATTTCATTGACTTAGATTGATGGTCTATTTTGTAAATAAATTATTTTCACAAATTTTTTTTATAGAATTGCATATTTTGATTTAAACAACACATTTTGATTCTTTGTACTTTGATTTGTTTCATTCTGAAATCAACATTGTTGTTTATAGGAAAAGTTTCAAAATGGAGTTTTTTTTGTGAGTGCTTTAATTTTATATTTGGGTAACCAACATGGATTTAGGAGGATGAAAAGAGATATAACCTATGGGGTCTTAAGTAACCATTATTTTTTTTCAAATATTTCTGTTTTTTCTACTAATATTTCAATGCACACTCTTGATGGACAATATTTTTACTAAACTTTTCTTGAAATTAAAGAAGATTTGAAGCTTGGAATTTGATTCCTAATCACTTCATTTTAAAGCAGTTTATGAAATACTTAAGCATGTAATACCTTTTTTTTTATTTGTATATATAAAAGGGTAAACTTCAAAAAGTTCCATGCAGTATCGATCATTTTCAAATGAGGCATGTGATATTTAGAGTTGTAAAATGGAGTTTGAGATTTCACACCGTCAGCAAAACGAGGATTTTCCCTTGATAGCGTCAATTTCTCTTACGTGGCAATGAGATTTTAGGAAAAAATTTCTTCTTCATCTTTTTGACCTTTCAAATCCTGACATTCACCTAATTCACCTCAAAATCCAATATTTCTCTTCTAAATCTTAATCAAACCAATTCATACTAGCGAAACAACAACAACAACAATATTATTAAATGGGAGCACAAATCATTTATCTCAACAAAATACATACCCATCTTTAACAATGAAATCAATTCAAGAAAGTATCGCCATTCGAATTACATCCCAAAACGACAAATTTCATCACAAAAAAATATATTAATGCCCGACTTACGGTGAAAAACAAAGCAACAGATGAGATTGACAAAATCAGAGTGGAAATGTAGAGTGACAAAAGTAAAAACTGAGTAGAACAGAATCGAGAAAGCTGATTAACAAAATATTTCGATCTCCTCCTAGTAGATGGGCTCTGAATAAGAAAACAAATGAAATTTGAGAGAAATAGTATATTCCAACTGAGAATTAATTACAATTGAGATTTGGGAGTGAGAAATGGGAAATAATAAATGAACTATATTTGATTTAAAGATAATTTGCAAGTATGAATTAGTTGCGTATGAATTAAATTGATTAGAGTTTAGAAGGGAAAAAATGGATTTGACTTGAACTAGGCAAGTAAAGTGGAAACATAAACCAGTAAATCAATGTACAAATAAAGTCGTCCATTTCAATTGTGAATTTGGTGCAGAAGGAAATAAAGAACAAATTGATGGGAGTCGGAGAATAGGAAGATGGAAAAGGGAAGATTGATGAATTGGATGAAAAGTGCGTAAATAAAAAACGAGTAAGATGCAATATCAAAATATTTTATTTCTCGTCTTATTGTTGCGAATTTGGTATAAAATACTTGATTTGAGGTGAACTAGGTGGATGTTAGAGTTTGATAGGGTAATGGGATGAAGGAGATGAAGTTTTTATGAAAATGTCCCTTACCATGTGAGAGAAATTAACGGTGTTAAGGAAGAATCCTCGTTTTGTTAACGGTGTGAAATCATAAATCCTCTATTACGATCTGAAATACCACAAATTCCATTTTAAAAACGGTTGATACTAAAAATTACTTTTTTGAAATTTACCCTACTTTTATACTATTATATTTAGAATTGAATTATGTAATATGAATTAGTTTTACAAAATACTTTAAATATTTGTAATCTATTTGTAATTAAGTTTTATAAAAATCGGTGAAATGACTCATTATTTTTCAAAAATAAAAAAGTTTTAAAAATACAGTAAAACCTCTATAAATGCATATGCTTGGCACAAGGAAAAAGTATTCATTTATCGAGATTATTTAATTTATCGATAAATGCATAAAATATTCATTTATCGATAAATAAATATTTATTATTTTAGAGAGTATTTTATAGTATGTATCATATGAAAAAAAAAGATATTTGAATTCAGAATTTTAAAATTTTTAATAAAAATTAACTAGTTCATGCAAATATATAAAAAAATTAAAAAGTGTAATATTTGCTTATTTATTATTGTATTCAAATATTTGAAATGTAAAAAAATGATGTTATCTCTAATTTAGGCTATAGAAATGTAATGGATATTGAACATCTTCTGAATTATCCTAACGAGAATGATGCAATTATGGAATCACCTACAGAGGAAGAGATCATTCAATCTGTACTGAATAACGATGATAAGAATGATCTTGAACAAGATGATAGTAGCATTGTCCCGCATGTATCGTCAAATGAGGCATTTCAAGCAATGACTACATTGTCAAACTATTTGGTACAACATGAACAAAATATTCTGGAAATTATGTTCGCTCTTCAAAAAGTTAAGGATGAGATTACCTTTGGTTTTGGTGAGAAGATAAAACAATCAAATATATATTCTCATATTTTAAGAAGAAATAATTATTGATTTTGTATTATTGGTGTAGAAATATATAAAAATTCTGGATTTATTATAATAATTATTACTTTACATTTTTTATGAGCCTTTAATACTTTATTTTTAATTATTTTATAGTGCATTTAATGAGATATTAATTTAATATAACTGGTCCAAGTCGAGACCAGAGAAAAATATTTATTTAGAGAGAATATTTATCTAATATTACTTTATCGAGGTTGTACTGTATTTGTAATTAAGTTGAAAAGTATTTCATCTATTTAAGCTTATCGATTGACATTATTAGAACAGATTTGCTAAGAAGCGCTAATAATGAAAAAAACGAAAAAAAATCTGCTATTCTAAAAAATGGTGTTCCTTCCACATCTCTCTTCCATACGTGTCAGATAATGAATGAAGAAACATGTAAGGGAACACCATTTTGAGGACAGCATATATTTTTCCCAAAAAAACACCCTTTACACGTAAAGATTAGATCGAAATGTTTTAAAGAACAATGTAGCATTCCATGATTCGTGCTGACTGAAAATACTATAGCCTAGTATTAAAGATAGATATGTTACCAAGAAAAAGAAGATAGATATGTCAAATTCAGGTCAAAATAAAACGATAACGTATTCAACGTTAATAAAAAAAACTGGTGAAGGATCAATAGGGAAATTAAGTCCCACTACCCTCCATTGTTCACTACTACACCATCAATGTGATCTCTTCGTTTCTCTTCTGCGATTTTCTTTTTATTCCCAACTGCATGACGTGAATTGAAATACAGAATGGAAAATTGATTTCTTCTTCCTTCATAACTTCCCATCTCTAACCCTAGTGATTCTCATCTTTACCACTTACGCTTTCCAACATGTCCACCGCCGATATTGCTCCACCGCTAATCTCACCGCCTGCGGAGGATGCTTGGCGCCAGTCTTACCAGAAGTTGCTTCCTCATTGGCAATCTCTTACTCTTTCTCGTCAGGTTCACCTTTCTTCTTTCACTTTCCTTTTCATCATCATTTCTTCCGTTTATCATCTTCTTTTAGTTTTTATTTGTCTGGCTGAGATTTATCTTCTCTTTTCTGGTTTTTTAAAATTAATAAATCCAGTGTCTGCAAATATATTCTTAGTATTATATCAATGTAAAATTAATCTGCATGGTTCAATTTGAATGGCTGAACGGAACAATTGTTACCTGTTTCTGATATCTTGATCTGTTTTTGAGTTTTTATTTTATTGTCCATTTTGGTGTAAAATTTGATTTGTCTGTAAGTAATCTAATCAACGATAATATGATTAATTTGGCAGTCGACAATACCAATCTCAATATCTAGAGTCAATCAATTTGATGCAGCGAGATTGGATATTGAAATGTCAGCTATGCTGAAAGAGCAACTTGTCAAGGTCTTCTCTCTAATGAAGGTATTTCTTTTGTTATTCGCACTCTGATATTGATTTTGGAGGATCTTTCTTCTTGTATGTTGATTTGGAGTTGCATTACCAAGGTTTATTCAATTTGTTTTTTATCCTACTTGTTGGGATTAGCCAGGAATGCTATTTCAATATGAGCCAGAACTAGACGCTTTCCTTGAGTTTCTTATTTGGAGGTTCTCTATCTGGGTAGATAAGCCTACTCCTGGAAATGCACTGATGAATTTAAGATATAGAGATGAACGTGCAGTGGAACCAAGAGAAAAAGGTGAGCAGGTCTGCTCTTTTACAGATGAACTAGATAGCAACAGCATGAACATATGCTGTTATGATATACTCATTTATTGGGTAACTTATGAAGATAATAGTTTAGATTAATAATGTTGCTTTCTGCTATTGCACTTGATAAGTACTCTTCATACAGTGATTACATTTGATTGTTTATTTCTACCACGAACCCTTTTTCGCAAGTTTCATACATGTTTATGAGTGTGTTCTTCATCTTCTCCAAAGTAGCCATGTTTTGGTTCCTTATTGACATTTTCACATATGGTACCTATGAACAAAGATTCATGTCATTCTAAGAATAAGGCTAGATGATAAACTCGGAACTAGTTTGTTTAAAGTTCACCACTTCTCTGGTGAGGCCTTGTACATCCTTTTTTCCTATTATTGCCGTAATTGCTTGTAACTTTTTCATGCCATGTCATGCTTCTTACAGTCAGAACAGGTTTGGAAGGCCCTGGACTGACAATGGCTCAGAAAATTTGGTATTGCATTGCCACTGTAGGTGGTCAATATATGTGGGCTCGAGTACAGTCTTTCTCTGCATTTCGTAGATGGGGTGATTCTGAACAGGTATTTTCTTTTCTTGAACATCATTTTCTGTTCACCCTGGAAGAGAATTTTTGGAATGAATATGGCGCCGATTTCATTCTTTAGAGGCCATTGGCACGGCGAGCATGGATATTGATACAGCGTATTGAGGGACTTTACAAGGCTGCTTCATTTGGAAACCTTCTGATATTTCTTTACACAGGAAGGTATGTTTTCTTGCCTTGGTTTCTTTACAAAGGAAGGTTAATGAGTGTTAGTGTAATCAGTATGCATGGAAATATGCACATTTGCGGAGAAATTTCAGACGCAAGATCTCTGTATATAGTAGGAATGGCCTTTTAAAAATTGATTGTTCAATGAGGCGGTTTCCTATAAAACAGAACATTAATATAACCATGGTGTAACAATGTTCAAAGGCAAAAACAATCAGTGAAGCTGAAGCCTCATAACTCTCGATTTATAATATTCTAAGTTAAAGAATAAGGCTTTGTTTTGAGAGTGATGCTTTTCGATGCTGGGTGATTTCATCTGCATACTAGACACTTTGTATTGGAAATAAGATTTTTTTGGTGATGGCCTGTCCAATTTAATTAATTATATATTTTTCTATCCAAACATAGTCAATTGTTTAAGGTGCGCAAATTTACTGTTGGAAATAGCTATTGAAGAAAGTCCATGGCCTTGTTTGAGTTGATGAATTGTAATTATATCATCATATTTTACTGCAGATTTAGAAATCTTGTCGAAAGAGTCTTAAGAGCAAGGCTTGTTTATGGAACCCCTAATATGAACCGAGCCGTCAGCTTTGAGTACATGAATCGCCAATTAGTGTGGAATGAGTTTTCGGTAATTGATTCATCTTCCTTGATTTATATATGTTGATCTTAAAAGCTAGTTTCTTTTTGTCAAAAAATGAGGAATGTGCCTCCGTAGGATAATGTGATATTGAATTACCTTCTTCACGTATCCCTACTTGTGGATTATCAACCTTATGTGGCTGTATCCGCACTTCAGTTCATTTCATCATGTTTCACTGGGTTTAGAATCCTTTCCTGTGTGAGCCCTGTGAAGTAATGAATAGCAAATGCCTACTAGTATGTTCCTTTAAAAGTCTGATGCCTGTTTCGTCATTTTTTTCTTTTTTACCTTAGGCATGTAATTTAGTTGCTGAGACTGAAATTTTTCTCTGCAGTACTGTTCTGGTTCTGAACAACATGTTAAGAGGGTTGATTAAATTGGAGACATGGATTATGCATACTACTATACTAGTAATAAGATTGAGTTTAATAATTCAAATATATTGCATTTAAGAGTGATTTTGTGTAAATTAAGCTTGTTATTGCTAAGGAAGTCTTTCAAATTGAACAAGGCTTCTTTAAGATGGCATACCACTGAAATGTGTCCATGACTGAAATAAATTTGTGTTGGAGTTGATCCTTGTATAATTAAGCTTCTTATAGTCAAGGAATTTGCTTTAGTTGTTTTCATGCTCACTACAAAAGGCTTCTTTTTCGAGTATATTCATATAAAATCATGTTTATTCGCGAGCTTGCTTAGTCATATGCTCATATATAAACCTGATTGGTGGATCCTGATAAGGATTATGAAGTTCGAATATATGATGATGGCCGGCCTCCCCCACATAGTTCTTATACTCGCTGCTCAGGACATGCACTAATTGGCTAATCGGGGTTGCTACATTGTAGTATGAAGAGCCAAATTGTCAACGATCAGTGCATTTGATAATTTGGTTTTAAAACTTATAATTTTTGCTAATCCGCAGGAAATGTTGTTGCTGCTTCTTCCTCTTCTGAATTCATCATCTGTTAAAAACTTGCTCAGCCCATTTTCAAAGGACAAATCATCAAGTTCCAAACAAGAAGACGGCACTTGCCCAATTTGCATGGCAACTCCTACCATTCCCTTTCTCGCTCTCCCTTGTAATCACAGGTATAATAATCCTCCGAGTTTTGAACTTCCCTTTGGTGGCTCACTCAAATTAAAAGTTATCCTATTATTGCTTCATATATTTGAGATCTTATTGCATTATTGGCAGGTACTGCTATTATTGCCTTACAACACGATGCACTGCTTCTTCATCGTTTCGGTGTTGTAGATGCAATGAGCCGGTGGTAGCCATGCAGCGTTACGGTATTCCAGCCACCGATACAAAACCTTAGTTGATGAATGATAGATACCAATTGGAGGAATAGATAGAGTACTGTATAAAATGTGCCTGAATTAGGCATACATTTCAATGAAGGAAATTAGATTTCGCTTGAGTTGAGAATATCATTCTTTGTCATCCTTCTGCTAGTAAAAAAACATTTTCAACAAACCATAAATTTTATCCGAGTCTCGAGTTAGTTTCTTTGGGGGACATGGGTGATAGATTTCATTGTAAATACAGTAGCTTCGGGATTGAAGCGGCTAAAGGGAATTTGTGTTGATTTGAATGAGAATTGCATTATGATGTGGTTCATATTACCTACCTACAAATTGTAATCACTATATTATTGCCAGAGGTGGTTTACAACTTTAACCTTTCTAAAAATAGATGCATAAGGGCACTTATGGTCATGGTCACTGGTTTTAGATTCAGAATAGTTGAAATTTTCTCCCTGTTACATGATATCTGGCTCAATTTATACATCTGTGCAATTTAAAAACACAAAATGTAGCAACAAGTTGCCGAGAAGTGTTTATACGTAGCATAAAAAATTATACCTCTCTGTATTACCAAAATTACCAACAAAGTTTGAGAGTGATACTAGGCATTATCAACAGTCTGACTTGAGTATTTGGTCTTCTATTTATTAAATTATTATTAGACAACCTGCTGCCACACTAAGGACACATGCAACTACAACTTTATTCGCTTTTCAAGTTGTCATTCAACTTTTTTTTTAAGACGAAATGCATATGCGCCCCATACGTGGTAATAAAAGTCATGTGTTACTCTAAACATTCAGAAGTTTTAAATAGTCATACGAACTTACAAAAATTGCGCTAGTTTGCCCTCTACTACCACGCCACTTTCTGGTTGAAGAAAATAATTTGAATAGTGAAATTTGTAAAAAGTCAGCCAACAAAAACCTAACACGTTGCATTAAAAAGGCGAAACTGAAAATGTAACTTTTGAAAGTTGATAGCAGTAATACATGACTTTTAATGCCAAGTTTTTCTGGGACTATATGACCTTTCTGAAACACAAAAACATTGCATAAATTAGACCAGCCGAATATTCAGATAAGATGCATCCATTACAACTTTAAATGGACATAAGAAAGAAGATCAATAACATCTCATTCAATTGCCAATGTAAAGAAGGATATATTTCTTTCCCATAACGGGGATTACATGATTTCAATAGTACATTACGACAAGCTATATATTTCAAACAAATCAACCAAACCAGTCTCAATGTAAATGCATATGAAACAGAAATTACAACATCTTCATCCTAACGTATACCCGTGGAAATGCTCGAAGTGGCATTTATCTTCAGCGAACGCTCAGGAATATAGGTCACACCTGTAAAAACACCAAACAGAATATATAAGCACACAAGGTTAGATCACAATCTACGACAAGCGAAAAAGTTTCGCATAAACAGTCAAAACGATGCTTGTAATCATATAGTAATGAAATAGCATGCACGTTTTCTCTATATCATCATCCACAAACATGTGCAGAATCCACCACATTAACCCCGGGAGTTTTGAATTATTCCATATTTTACAAGAAAATAGAATGAAGGTTAAACCCTTAATTCTTGATAGAGCAACCTATAATATACTTTGGATGACTTAGTAGTTCCTCAAAACAAATTTCACCATGAAATGAACAATTAAATTCTGAACGGTCCGGCATTCAAATATGCAACAATGAACCTTTTGCATAATTTAACAAATACACAACTGTTGTAAGGAAGCAAAATCTAAAACTTAATTTTTTTTGCAATTCAATAAGATATGAAATAATTAGTAATATACAGGATAGGAGTAGTGCTTTTCTTTTTTCTTCTAACATGATGGAATTATGATTCCACATGCAAGAATGTTAAACTTCTAAAAGTGCAACTTAATGTATGTTGTATTCATATGAAGGGACTAGAATAATTGGGTTTGGTAATAGTTAAAATGTCACAGATTTTGGCTGAATGTGAACCAAACCCCAACTTCACCTGTCATCCAATGGGGAAGAAATAATGCATGGGTCATAATGTGAAAGAAGAAAAAAACCTAATTGAAAAACCTAAATATTATGAGCTAATATTTCTTGTTTGTACGTGTACGTGACCAACAGCACAAGAAACACTTGTGGCAATTTAACAAGAAAAAAAAAACAGGAACAATGATTTCTGAGGGCATCAGCAGAAAGAAACGAGCTGTTATCAATCAGCATTTGATAAAGCAGATTATAGCCATGTGGCCGTCTCTCTTATAGGAAAATGAACCTAGTCAATAATCTACATAAAGTACTTCATATTGGGAGAATATAAAATGATGGAAACAAGGAGATAGCACCTTTATCCTTGACATGAATCTGTAATGTATCCAGAGTGATTATGCCATCTGTCAAAGGGAGCAGCTCAAGCTTAATGGTAGCTGTCGACTGAGCAGGAACCCGTCTGATGAAATCATAGTTTAATTGTTAATTTTTGTTCAGCTAAAACCAATGAAAGTAAAAATAAGGAATATTAAGATTACCCTAACGGAACTCTGCTCTGCAGCCACAGATGTGTGCAACCATAATCATTACTGGGAATGACCTCAGAATCGGGAGAAGCTTGCTCATTGTAAGAAAGTAACTCAACCCCATCATTATTACTCTGCTTTTGATTGATTGATGCAGGCTCAGAGACTGACTTGTGCAGGGTACCGAGTTTTTCCCCACTTATTATACCCCTTGACTCTGACAAACCAACAAATGGATGAATTGAGGTCTTTGGGGAAGTCAATGACCCAACTGACGGGGGAGAAGTAAACGACGCAGGAGCAAGAACTGTCATAGTCAAATCTTCTGGCGTCATATTTGATGCCTGAAGTGTTAAGACCTGACAATAACATATCGGAATAAATCAGCTGCCTCTAAAAGTAGGACATAACAAAATGAAAGCAGCTGTATAAGAGAAACCTGTACTGGAAGTTGTGTCTCATTAGGTTCAGAAGATTGTCCAGACATTTCAGATGCAACAGAGATCATAAGATCTCTTGGAATACGTGGTTGCCAACTAGTTGGCTGCTTGAAAAACAATCTTGACTCTACATTCAGATAAACAACAACATAAGAAAATTGAAACTAAAATATATGCAGTAGTATGGAAGATAACAAAGAACAGATATTTACCAGTGTAGTTACATCGACAAGATACCATAATCGCATATTTATCATTTTGAGAAACATTTCTCCTCCCTTCAACAGGATTTGGTGCAAGATGTGAACTTGACGATCGGGTCATTTTTTCACCATGGACCTTAACATTTTTCTGCCAAGGACATGCTGGCTTAAGAATGAAAGAGTGTTCTTCACCTCTCCTGCCATCAATAAACTTCGTATAAGCTAATGACAGAAAACTTTCTATCCTAATTCTTTCTATCACTCAAAAATTTCCCGCGACCAATGATCATAATCAAGTTTCTCTTCATTACCAATAATGCCCTTGTAGTTATAAACAAATTTAATTTCACAAATAACACCGAACATGCATTTCTTCTTCCCACTAAATCAGTATCTGACCGTATTGTTGTTCTTAAAAAAAGCTAGTAAAATATATATTTTTGTAGGTTTTTCATCTTCTGCCAGAAGAGAAGTAAAAAAATATATATTTTCTAGATCAACCATCAATACATTTTAAATTTTCTATATAGCACAAGCTTGATCACATGAAGTCAAGTTCAACACTCAATTGCATAAGCTATCTAGAACATTAAACCTCTTGACTGATTGCACAAATACTAGGTGGCTGAAATGAAGTGATATTAACAAAGCATTTAAAAATTCATCAAGCATGTACACTCTTTGCAATAAAAGTACTTCCATGTACTTTTCAAATCTCAACTATGAAAAAGATTTCTTCCTGAAAAAGGATTATCACATATCAGAAGATATCATTTCAGCGCAAGTCCAACTTGATCTGCTAGAATCACCAGCAGAAGTGAGTGCTTCTCACTTGAAATATCTCAACAGATAAGAAAAGCTTCCACCCACGCAGGAGAACCAAACAATCAGGTTAAAATGCTTTGAGAAGACAAAAACTGAGAGTACTTTAAGATACCTAAAACAAAAAACAACCTGAGCGATAGATTTGGCAAACAGTGGTCATTTCCCGCTTCGATGCATGCAATTGGCAAGGACGAAGGTGAGCCACCCTTTGAAGCCTCCTCGAAAACAATTGTTATGGCATCTATATAGACCACAATTTCAGGAACATGCGTTGGAGAAACATTCTGCAAAACCTATATTCAGCTAACCAAAAACATATATTTATATAGGATATTCCAGTAAAATTATCAAATCACACCTTTATCTGAACACAAAGAAGGTCATCTGTATTGCAGTCAGCAGCAAATGAATGAATTTCTACCGGTTGAATTATTTCAAGTTTTCTCCTCCACCTCCTTCCCGGAGTGTAAATGCCTTCCAATCCACAATGTACTGAAAATCTATCTTGCTCTAATGATACACCTCGAAAAGATAAAAGACCTTCACCCCTTTTCTGTTGACTTTTCCACAATTTTTGTGATGAGTACTGATTCCAGTCACCAATCTCGAACTCGGGCTTAGTACTTTGGGATTTAACAGTTTGAGGAGTTGATACAGTATTATGAGGCAATGATGACATGGAGTAACTTCTAAAATGAGACAATAGCTGAGAACTAGAAGGGGTAGGTTTTTGAGGGGTGGGCTTTTGAGGGGTGCCACCAGCTGGAACAGTATTTACACGTGGTGGGGAGAGAGAACGAGATGGTGGTGTAGTGTTATCTATGGGAAGCAACCATTTTAACAAGTCACTACATGGGTCAATATTTATACCATCTAAATTTTCTGAACACTCTTGAGAAAGATTTCTATTCTGATTTTTCTCGAATTGAAAAATCTCAATCACAGGGTCTCTCAGGAAATTAACACCAACATTAACTTGTAAGAGTACCTGCATCCTTCCAACCAAACAAATTGAATGAGAAACCGTGGCCTGACCACCTGATTAAAATCATTACTCCATTAGAGATGAGCATCATACTACTATTACAGTACATAGTGCAAGAAGGATATAGAAAGCATTACCATGGCAAATAGCATCTAATGATATCCTATCCAGACCTCCCATGCATAATTAAATGCTCTCACTTCATATCATATATAGCGTGATCCATTTCACTGCTGGATATTCATACATATTTCATGTTCTCAACACCCATAAAGAAATGGAACATTTGATGTTGTACCTTAACCAGTATGTACATTCAAAATAACCAATGAAACTACAATCACCTTTTGTATACAATGCAAAGTAGGACTTTCAGGCAAATTTTGTTTTGTAAGTGCAAGAGTACACATCGAAAGTAAAAGCAACATGCCTTATTCATGAAGCTTGCTTCTAGCATAGTGACTCAATAAAATATTAATCTTCAATAACAAGTACGACCTCAATAACTGGGAGAGTGAGAGTAATTACAATTTCCAAGGCATTCACCTTTTACATATATAAAGCCTTCCGCCCATTCAAACTGAGTATCACATGGGTATAGAAAAGTTCCTTATGCAACTCGTTGAAAAGGATATATCTACAGAGTTTGCGTTTCTTATCCTCTATTGAATGCTATGCCAGTTTTGTACAGGCAATAGCCCCATTAGTTACACATTTCTACCAAAGGCATTAAACTGGACTTCGCAATGAGAATACAAACCATTTCTACAGATCACCACAGAAACCATATAGTTTGACTAATTGAAGTAGCATTTGCATTTATAAGGAAGACATATAAAGCATAATATCCAACTCTAATATCAATGCTAAAAATGCATAACATCCAGCCTCTTTGCAAAAATAGCATGTTCTCCGTGTAAGACAATAATATAACTAAAAAAAGTGTAGTGTAACAAGCAATGTAGGATTAATAAAGGCAATACTAAGTAGAAGACTGCATTATTTTCTTAGAAGATTATATTGTTAAAATTGCCAAGATCCTCAGACACATACCACTAAGTCTCCATTTGGGAGAGAGCAACAATTAATACTATCTCTTGCCACCCCGCCAGAGACATTGGCATCAAAACTTCCTTTATCAATTAGAGCACCAAGACAGGAACTGGCAGTTTTTTTAAATTCATTTAAAATGATAGTCTGACCATCAATCTGCATAGGTTTCAAGTCAGAAGCACCTTTTTTTGACCAAAGAGGCTCCCATGACTCTGCTATCCTGACAAAAAAGTGCGAGTCCTTAAACCTTTGCAACAAAATCTCAGTTTGTCTTCTGTGCTCTTCCATTCTGAGAAAGGATTCACTTGCAGAGATATCCTTCAGAGGATCAATCCCCTGTTTCAGTGTATCCTTCCCATTTTGGTGGCCATCAGAATCCACTTTCTCTACTTCTGAGACCAAGGATATTCCTTCTTTTAAATTTGAACCATTTTTATCAGGGCTTTGTCCTCCACTATTTTTGGACATCACAGCAGCAACTTTAAATGGTGTTATGATTTCCAGATCCTGCTTACAGGCTGACAAGCATGCCAGGATATGAATTTGCTCACCTATAAAAGATAAAGTTCAGGTATCATGTACATTAAAGTTGAATAGCAAAAAAAAAGAAAAAAGGTACAGCATAAGCTACCAGGAAAAACAAATGACCGGTCTAAGGAGCGCAATGAATGTATATCTGCTGCAGTATCCCAATCATCAGGAAGTTTCCCTAGAAAAACATACGAATCAGAAGACACAATATCAGAGTTACCATACAGATAAAAAATTACAAATTAAAATAGTGCACCAAGAACCCATTCAAGGAAAATATTGGTAAAGACAGTTTCCTCTAGTTTTCTAAATAAGGTGGCTTATGCTGGGAAGTAGAACAGAACCGTACAACATACACTTGCTATACTACAGTCTACAGTAATGCCAAGAACTTAAGCATCTCAACAACTTATCCCAATTTTGAGCCCAGATTGAGATTGGTCCAATGGGGGATTGGTATGATATACAAGTAGCTACTGTCTTCAGCATTTCCAACCAGATATCAGTTTTTTCTCTACCAACAATCATAAAAGAAAAGATAAAATAAGAAAGATCCTAATGCGGTGCAAGTCAAAGAAAAAAAAGGAACACGCAAAGATGCTTCTCCTCATTGCTTCACCCCCTAACCTGAAGAAATTGCTGGCAAAAGGATGTGAGGAAAGATAATAAAATACTACAGCATTGAGGCACATAGATTTAAAAGGAATTACACTTAATAAAAAATTTTATATTCATCAAGTTTCAAACAGAAAATAAATCATTTAGGCATGAAAATTCAGAGTGAATAAAACGTGGTGTAGTGGAAGAGGACACCAATCACTTCCAAACCCACAAGGTTTGCTTCTAACATGCAAGTTGAAACTGGAACTTTGTGTCTGAACCTGATATAACATGGTTACAGTAGGAAGTATTTGATATTATTCGCAAACAAAGTATTGTACCATGATTTGAACCTGAGAAAGGGAGCCCTAACTCATAGGTTGCAAGATTACTTTACAAGATTAACTAGAGAAAAACTATGAACAATCAGAGGCTTTCCTGTCTATAATCTAGCAACAATTCTGCAAAAAAATTAATTCAAAACTGATAAATGAGAATACAACTAGGGCTCCATGGCTCAACTCAATCTGAATAACTTTACCAGAATCCTATTTAAAATGAACTGAAGTTTGCTGAGTTAGAATATAATCACAAAAACTCCACCAAACTTGTTCTGTCGTTCATCAATCTTATCGAGTCCAAAACTTAGAGCCTTAGCCCATTTAGATATGTGAGTTCATAGCAATCATAACTAAAGCAATTTCCATGTATCATGAGGTATTCTGCCATTAGAACAATCCCATCCTTTATTTATTCAGAAAATGCAGGTGGCCAACAATTCCCCAAAGCTCAACATCAAAAGAAATAAAATCGGATGAAGATGCTTCCTATGCAAACAGACATACATTCCAATCAACAGGACAATACAATTTCTCAGGAAGTACCTTGAGGGATAGTAATCCATCCTTCTTTTTCAGAAACAAGTGAGTGATTCTCCACAATAACGTCATCACCATTTTCCATTGCACCTCTAGTTGAGCCATTCTCATCTACAAAATCATGAGCATCAGCAATGCGACCTTCACCCATAGGAGATTGAGGGAATGGATCTTCAGCTACAAGACCTTCCAAAGGACCTGAAACTTTTGGTGAATTGAGTGCTTGAACAGGAGTTTCATGCGCGGGAACAGGTTCTGTGAATGAAATATTGCTAGTGTAACGCTGCAGAAAATTCATATTCCAAGTATCTGCAGAGTAAAAGTATAAACTACAGGAAGTTCAGATGAAGTATGAAACGACTATGCAAAAAGTTACAATGTGCAGCGCCAAAAGAGATTAGAAGCTGAAGGTGCTGCTTGGCACCCCCAGATTCAACAAAGAAGATTAGATCCATCGCTGAGGACATATATATTCAGTATGGTTATCGGAATCGGAAATAGGAACATGGAAGATTCACAATCATATAGCAAAACAATCGAAAAAGGAGCAGAATCTCAAATTTGACGATAAATAACACAAAGAAGAGAGAAATATACCTGATTTGGAGATGGAAATGGACACAGATGGGGAGATCGGAGAGGAAGCGAAAGGAGCGAGTAGAGGAAACAGGCTTTTGTGAAGCTCAATTGGGCCGCTGCCCAATTTTTCTGCGAAATGATTTTGAATTAATTTCCATCGGTTTTTCTTTGTCAATCGTTATAATGAATACTAAAAGGTTTAAACGTAAGTTGAATTCGGCGTAAATTTATAATTATACGGAATTGAATTTAACTGATAAATTAAAAAAATATAACAGTGAATAACAATTATCATGTATGCCTCTGAAGTGATGTAATTTATTTCCTTTAGGAGCCAAACAAAGGTTAGATAATACAGAGAAGATTGGAAATATTTGATGCTTTGCCCTCAAAATGTTCTGTTTTATACTTAAGTTCTTTTAATTTGAATTCAAATGAGCTTAAAACATGACGTAAATGACAATTATCATGTATGACTCAATAGTGATGTAATTTATTTCCTTTAGGAACCAAACAAAGGTTGGATAATATTGAGAAAGATTGGAAACATTTTATGCTTTGGCCTCAAAATGGTCTCCTTTATATTTAAATTCTTCTAATTTGAACTCAAATGAGCTTAAGCTGAATTGAAATTTTAATTCGGTGTATTCTATACCACAATTTAACTCAACTAAAAATAAATTAGAGAAGAACATGACATTATCATGGGAGTCATGGAGAGAAAAAGAAAACCACTTCCTAACCGTTAAAAATTTTCATGAATATATAGTTTTTGTTACGGCTTGAATCCCATGATCCGTAAAATACTTAGCGAAATCATGTTAAATGTCATCTGAGTTAAAATGTTAGAATTGCTTTACAAAATGAGGATGAATGGATTTAATTTGTTTAAAGTTGCTCGTGAACATAACCCCCAATGAAGAGATGTAGAGCTCATTTATACTCTCCACGAAACTGATGGAAATGTGTTTGGACTCACTCACTCGAACCTTTTGAGGAAATCCATGAATTGAGCCGTTGGCGTTTAGTTTTTAAATGTCTGAATGAAAGCTCTTCTAATATTTTTTTTAGATATTTTGAGAGGGAAACGGGTTTCATGTTATCAAATACAACATCAAGGGGCAAATTTATTCTAATTGTTATATACTCCAATTGACATTTATGAAACTGATGTTCAGTATAATAAAATAAAAAAGAGTGAAAAATTGTAAAATACGATAGATTATTGTATTAGATCTATAATTGTCATTCCAAATTTCACTTCCGATGAATATAATGAAATAGCAATTTCACGAATGTGAGAGAATCAGAATTAATTCAATACCAGCATTATATCATGTCTGATGGATCTAGACACATATGAATTGGTTGAAGAAGATAATTATTTTTTTCAACAAAAAAATTGCAGCTTTTATTTGTTCACAAGGAGTGATAGATATATATCAAATGGTTGGAAATTTATCAGTCAAATTTTGTCAAACGGAGGTGATATGGTTGTTAGTTGACAGTCTTAAATCAATGTGTTTACATTGATTTTCATTGTCATTTGCTGAACTCATTAGCCTATAAATAGGCATACTCCCATTGATCCAAAGCATCAAGCAAAATTTGAGAGTTTATTCCTCTTCTAGAGTTTCATTCCTACAAGAGAGTGAAGGATTATAAAAAAGGGGGAGTTGAGTGATTTTACTTTGTGAGTAAAATTGGGTGTTTCCAACTCTCTTAAAATTAGTTTATATCTCGAGTTTGGGTATACTTAAGAGAGCTTATATTTTGTATTTCTATTATTTATTAATGTAGTTATTGGTGCCCAGTGGTTTTTCCCTTTGAAGGGTTTCCATTTAAATCTCCGTATCTTTTTATTGCTTTACTATTGTTGTTGCGAATCTATTTTAGTTAACACATATCACCCGATTACCGAATTAATTATTCAGTACCCAACAATGTCTCACAATCTTTTTTTCATTTTTACTTTATTATGAAGTTAAATATCAATAAAATTGTTTGTTAACTGCATTTACATAATTAAGCGAAAATTAAGCTCCAACTTAAAATTGGATGTTTAATTCTTGTACAGTCAAAATATTTAAATGCATGCATGTGATCAAGGTGGAAATGAAGATTATCTGTAGAATTCAATTAAACTTGAATTTTTTTTTCTTGGAAATATAACTTGACAAAAATTCAATTCATGTAAGATATCTAATGATAAGTTTGCCATTGGGCTAAAAGCTGTTGTCTGTTGTGAGATGAGCTTCATCAACTGTTACCACTACCTTAGGTGACCAATAGGTCACGGGATCTAACATTGTATCACCCTCAAACATCATGCCAGTGCACGTAATTGCCTTATTTATCTAAGGTTACTTATCACAGAGAATGGGTGGGAACGTACAAGTAATTCAATTCATCTAACATAAAATTAATTGACATGTGTTAAGGTTCAGTTTATTCCATTTATATACAACTTATTATATATTCATGTTTATTGCCGACGTGGGATAGCCCCAACATCTCCAACACAAGGTGTAATTGGGTCCAGGGCAGTTACCAAATATACATTTGCCTATCTCTTTAGAGGCTCAAAGTCATCAATAGATCTAGTCTTTCCGCTAACACATACTCCACAAGGACTTTAACACGAACTCAAGATCTTGAATGCCAGGCTTTCTTCTTGCTCTAAAACCATGTAAAGAATCTACGTGCATCGGCGGAGCCGGCCTTAACAATTATAAAGTCCTAATCCAAATTGTATATTACGCAGCTTTAAATCAATGAAAGTGTAAGCAATAATCAACTAATCAGTAGTTAAATACAGATGTATATAAATTTTTTAGGCCCTTTAAATTTTGGGCCCTAAGCGGCTGCTTAATTAACCTCCACACTAGGGTCACCTCCGTGCATCGGAAAATGTTGGGCTTGATAGGTTGAGTGAGCACACAAGTGGTTGAGCCCACTTGACACAAAAACGATTGATTTATGTTAAGGTTCAGTCTACTCCATTTATATATTACTCATCATTCATGTTAAAATCCGACGTAAGATAATCCCAACATCTCCAACACTTACCGTTACTTTTCTTAGCTCCTTTAGCGATTTGTCTAATGCTAGCATCTAGCAAAAATGGGAAATCTCGACATGTATTTAACTGTTCAATTAATGTGTTATAAATACAAGAAACAGATCCACTCCACTTGTTGTTCTACGTATGATTGAGTTGCTCACATTTCAAGATTTTGATTGTTTGATCAAGTTGTTTTGTCAAGACAGGAAACTGTTGTTGGAAGAAAGTTAAAAGCTATCTAATTGAACCAATACTATTAACAGACAATTGAGCTGTTGTTGCGCTGTCTCTTTGAAATGGGTTTGCTATGCTTAGTGTCAAACTACTGTTTTTAGGTTTCTTAGATAGAGATATTGTTGCTTGTCCTTAATATTTTTATGAACAAAACAACATGAACAGTTCTTTTCTACTCGAAATTAAATAATAATTTACGTGTTCTATTATAGTTTTAGTGACAAAAAATTATCAATAATAATTGTTACAAAAATATTTAACCTAACAAATAAACCGGACAGGGCGGGAGCAGAAAAAGTTGGGTAGAATAGGGTAGATTAGTGAGTAGCTGGAGAGTCTATTGTGATGTTTCTTTACGTGAGGAGAAGATAAAGGGATAAGAATCTTGTAATTGGGCTAAAAGGTTGGCCACCCCCCTAACCCTATCCTTATTCTTTCTACTGTTTCTTGCTTTTAATTTTCTATTTCATGAAAAGGAAATGTACCCTTGAATATATATATATGTATGGTGTGTATTTTCATCAATTTAATTCAATTTTGATTAGAGAAAAAAACAACTACAAAGCACCGTCCAACTTCTAGGGTGTGGGAGTTATTTCATCTATATCTAATAAATCATCACTTCTGAAGTTGTGAGTATAAACATTATTAAATGTATAACATATGTTCGAACTTACATGTATGTTACCATATTTAATAGAAGTAGTAATACAAGATAATGACAGCGAGGATCTTGGTTCCGGTGGGGCACAAATACTATACAAAATTTTCATCCAGGATATTTTTTTTTTTTTTATCTTTAAGTATTTCAATACACATGATCAAGCTTTAACAAAGTTTAGTGACATTGACAGATAACAATATTGGGATTGGATCGATCAGTTAATCTAAATTTTAGTTGTTAAATTTTATCATGCAAATAAAAATATGTTAATATTTTCTCAACCGATTCAATTTCTTTCCAACGCTTTAAAATATTTGTAAAATATATTTTATAGAAAATAAAAATGAAAATGTTAGCAAATAATGTTTATTAACAAACATAAGAAGTATACTAAACAAATTTTATTTTTATTACAAAATAACTAAATTTTGTTCGTACCATACATTTATATGAAAAGTACTCCCTCCGTCTACTAAATACTATCGTTTTAGAAGGATTTTGATGTCTCTTTTTTATTGTCATTTTGTATTTCCAATGTATTTTTTCTCTAAATTTTCCATTTCTACCCCTATTAATTTGTTTAACTTTCAAGATAATCATATTTCAATCTTCGATAACAAGAGAAGACTACAGGAATCAATATTAAACATTAGCAAATTATTTTTATTGAATATATTAATGAAGTCTTGAAAATTGAATAGAACTTTTATGAGAGGTAAATTAGTAAATTACCTCATTCTGTTAATTGTTATCTTAAAAACTGTAAATTAGTTAAAATGATAATATTTAGTAGACGGAGAGAGTAGTAAATTAACATTTATTTTAGTTACCTCGAAAAAAGTACCTTTTAATATTATCTAATTATTATAGAATAAATCACAAAATCAATATGTACTGGCACCTAAAACAATTAATTAAGCTACAAGAAAATCATGATCGTTAGATGTAAATCATGATCATCATGTGTGGATTTTACTTTTAACCAAAAATTAAATAGGTCCACATAAAAATATATGAACCAAATTTCTCACCTTTCTCTTCTTCCTTTCCTAACTTTATTTGTTCAAATTTTCTTTTAACTCCATTGAAGGGAAAGTTACAGTTACTTTTATTTTCAATTAAATGATGGACTCAACATTTAATTTATGAACGATTTTGTCTCTCTCATTCCTTGGCACTATAGGTAGAGCTTGGTGGGGCACCCTTCCCACCAAGCTCTGTGTTTACCCTTACCGGCGGAGGGAACAGAGGGAGGTCTCAGGCGATGGCGGGGCTCGTGCACCGCCCCTCCCCCTTCCTCCGCCACTGATACCAGATATAATATTCCGATCATGTTATGTTGTTGTATTTATTCAATATGATATAAAGAATAAAAAGTTAAGACGGGTTTGCAAGTTTTATTACTAATTAACTAAATAAATCAAATATGAATTGAAACGACATATATCTATGTTGACAAGATTGTTATTATATCATTAATTTAGTTAAAAAAAAATATACAGAATGTGGTGTAAAACCTATTGGTATATCATTAATTTATTTAAATTTTTTATGTCATTTGAATCGAATTTCCAGGATAACAGGAAACGAGATCAACCTATATGTGATTTTGCTTATTTGAATAGGATCAAGAGATAAATAAATATAAAGCAAAGTTTGATATTTAAATGTGGTTACAACTCATACTTGATTTGATGATTGTTAAACAAGAGCGAGTGGTAATCTTGCATTAAACTTAACGAGATAAGTAAATGATATTGATTGAAAATCCCGAAACCTAATATACATAGATACATCAATGACTATTCATTGAAAACTACTCATTGGAAACCTCAATTATTCTTTATATCAGCATCAATTTTATCATTATTTACAACTAATCCATCACAGCCTCTTCTTCAATCTCAATCACTTTGCATTAATTATTGCACAATAAACTCATATATTCGTGGGGTTTCAGTTACTTGTCATTTTTCACAAAATCTAATTTTTTTATAAATTATAGGAGTATTCTGCATAGTAGGCAGCTATCATTAATTAATATTTCTTGTACTTTTATGAATTTAAAATTAATGTTTTTTACTGCATTATTCTTTTAAACTTCTTTGAATTTGAGTTAAATTTTTACAAGTCTGAGATTATAAGTATGTTGAACTATACTGAATAAATGTCCAATAGTGCATGGCCTTACTCGTGTGACAGGATGAATTATTAGGGTAAGACATTGAAGATTAGTTCAGTTTTTTTTACAAATCATCTTGTTGTAGCAAACAATTAAATCACTAGAACATACCCCAAATGTAGAGTATCATATATATTCACACAATTCACAAGGTTTTACAAGGAACCGATATTTCACGATGAAATGTGTGGCACTCTTGCAGTAGTTGTTTTTATAACGTACGAATTGAATATAGTTTTACTTTAATTCAGTTTCTTTCTACATTGTATTTTTTAAATATAATGCAAGAATTAAACATAATTTAATGTTGCAAGAAAATCCTTAATTAATAAATTAACATATATAAAACCACAAAGTTGCATATAGTTGATGTTGGATTTTGAATGTAATATTGATTTATTTGAAATGATAAGAATCTTTGAACATAATATTGATTTTATTTGCCGAAAAGCTTCTATGATTTTTCCTTGTTCACGTTTCCATGTCTATTTTGTTCTAATTAGACAGTGATTAACAACATTAAACAAACATTTAATGTTGATTAATCATCTAGGCATCATTGTGTTGTCTTTTTGGCCCCTACCAGTATATGTTTAAATTAAATTAATCAATTTATGAATATATCCTAATTTTCTAGTGTTTTAAAAATTAATTCCACGAGCTATAATATCACTCACAAACTTTCAAACAAACGCAAACTTAAATTTTCTAACATATTTAGACTATACACAACAATTATCATAAACAAGTCCGCTACAGGAGACTGAAACTTATCACATTAACTAAAATGGGAAACAACAAATTGAGCATTCAATTCCACATTCATCCGAGACAATCCGAGTCTTTGGACCGATAATGATTCTTCCCACACTTGTAACTTCTACTAATTCGATTATAAGTGTTACTAGTTAAAATTCTACATTACTATTATTAAATTGAATACGGAGATAGATAATGATTATCATGCAAAAAAAATTAGGTATTGAAAGAAAATAATTTTCAGCAAAATTACCTGGTGTATATCAATTTCATTCTGGACAACGATTGACATGCATGGCGGGTGGTGGATCCCATTAAACATAGGCATATATACAGATTTAGTTATCTCATAATTGTGTAACAGAATATACGGAGTATTTATAAATTATATACTATTAAGTACATGACATTTGATTTGTTTCACAAACACGTATTACTGGAATTGTTATAGAGAAGTACTGAAAAATAGAGAAGTCCGAAATACAATAGACGATATTTCGGGTAACGAAGGGTAAATATAGAGAAGTTTCGGGTACCGGCCGGGCCTACCACTCAGTGGAAGGGTGAATTATTGGAAAGGAAGTAGGGGGGGGAGGGGGGGGGGCCCGATTGAAAAGAGGGACATTTGATCTTCATATCGTCTATTTATTGTTTTTATATCACTTGGATTTTGCTACATTTCAACTGCCAACCCTTTCCAGGTCCTACTTTTATTTCACAATTTGTAATCTTGGATTCAAATGAGAACTCGCTCCTTAGCCATACACTTTTTCATAAATACGTCAATCAACAAAAGAGAGAGATTAGGAATGCAAACGTGTATTCGCAGTGGCTGGTGTCAGTAATCAATTGGAGAAGAGTAAAAAATGTAAATATTTAAAATAAAAATTTCAGTAGGTGAAGATATTTTTTTCTTTGTTATAGTTTGGATGGGGCGATTGCACTGCGTACTCATTTATTTCAGGTAATGCTCATCTCGGCTTATGATTATTAATTGGGAAAAAGCTCTCACATTCCTACGAGCTCGAGAATCTCTACAATAAGCTTCTGCTACTTATGTTTTAAACTAGATTTATATGTAGAAATATTTGAGAAAAATTATAGTCATACACTTAAGTTTAACATAGTATGATCTAGTCCATAAAGAAATATAGTATAGTTTTTATTTCTATGTTAATGCATTTTACTGGGACAATAAAAACGATTAGAAGATCGAGGTGTTAATAATAGACTGCTAAACTAATGTGTAACATGTTTTGAAGTTGCAAAACACAGTTAATATCAGTATGATAATGCTATATAACATTGAGATAATAAATACTATTTCTGTTCGCTTTTTTCAAATAGATTTTGTAAAACACTTAAAAAAGTTGTGGGATAAAACCAGTTTATAGTTGAAGGTGTTGTATTAGCGCCAACTATTCTTGCAACCATTACCTAACAACTTTGTATAGATACTCTTCAAAGTGAAGTCCCCCAAATTCACCTCCATCAACCCGGTCTAAAACCATTCGGCTATGTGAACCCTACACCACACTTTTTCACTTCAAACTCTATAATGTAAAGTTAATATAGTGTTTTGTCTGCAAACCTTCATTTCAAATTTTCACTTCAAACAAAATACTATTATATTTTTACACTAGTACAAAAATGGCCTTTTGGATCGGTCCTTTTACACTATTTGGATCGGTTTCTTACCGATCCAACAGCCGCCGATCCAAAAACACATGGACATTTGGATCGGTTTGAGAACCGATCCAATTAACCAATCAATTGG
>CATIWQ010573531.1:0-10702 GCA_949673415.1 Euphorbia schlechtendalii
TGATATCTCATAGTGGGTCTCCAATATACATTCAGTGTATATTCATGTGTTCACTTCTAAGATCCTATCTTTAGCTTATTGAGATCAGCTACTTTTGAGAAGTGCACCCACATGCTGATCTATCCGTTTCATCAATGTCCAATCTCGATGAAACTATGATCAGGGACGTTTAGACATAATTATAATTACATATAAAGAGAATCTCAACAATCATAGTCCCACTATGATTTCTCTTCTATGATATAACTTATGTCATGATCTTTGTTAATCAATTAATAAGTATAACATATAAATGTACATATACTTAAAGAAACAACTTTGAATAACAAAGAAATGCCTTTTATTAATTAATAAATTTATTTATACATCATACAAGCTAATGTATTACCCTAATTGCTCTCAAGGCATACACTATATCTAACAACAATTAAATCCGATCAAGACATTACACAATTCAATTTTGAAAATTAGAGCATACAAACCATATTTTATTTTTCAATCTTTCAGTGATGCAGTAAACGTGGACCAAATTTACTTGCTTAGGTGGGAATTTTGGTTTGAAACATAACTTAACTAAACTCCTAACGTGCAATCATGAATCATGAATGCAAAGTGATTTATTTTGCATATTTTCTATGATTTGGTCTCCATTAATATTTACTAAATAAGACAAAATCACGGTTAATGTATTTTGTCTTGCTCATAATAATTTGACAAAATATATATCTAATGCAGTCTAATTGCAGGGATCTTCCATCAATTAAGTTTCATTTGGAAGATAAATGCAAACTCATCCTTTCATTCAACGAGCGACGAAAAGTCTCTCACACTTTTAGCAAACTGAAGCGATTATTCTCGACAATCTAATTAGGAGATTATCATATATTACGAATATTAACACCTAACAAGATAGCTTTGTTTTTTTGTTCAGGTTGATAATATTTCAGGTGATGGCACAGCTATAAAGAAAAATAACAAGTCTCAATTTATTTATTTAACTTGAGAAAACATAGCTAAGAAAGCTAGAAATACATCATCATTTAAGCATGCTCAAAGAGAGAGTTGATCGTTATAAAAATCACATGTCGGCTAATGAGACCCGTGGAACAATACTGCCAATCATAAGCAACGAGCCAAAAATGAATCTACTTAGACAGTCACATCGTCACATGATTGTAATTGTATGAATATTATATTCGTCTCAATGAGTGTGTGAGAAAGATGAAAGCAGCAAAGAAAAAGCAACTAAGCAATCATTTAATCTTAAAAGGCTTCAAATGGTTTAAGGGAGGGACTTCTGATAACTTGGTAAATAATTCCTATTCAAGATAAGGTTCCGAGAATTTCTCTACAAGTAAAGAACCCATTCTATATTGGATAAAACTCTATCCTATAAGGCCATTTAAATACCTATATAAGGGCCTTAATACCTCAAAGGTACGATATCTGATCCATAATTTTCATTTTTCTCTGCCTTCTCTCTTGATTTCGTCGCTAACTTAAGTATTAGAGAGGTTACACTAATCATACAACTAGCCCCTTTTAACCTTGTTTTGTCTTGCATGTATAAAATCCGACCAAGAAAATACACAATTAAATTTTGAAGATTGGAGCTTCCAAACCAGATTTTATTTTTCAGTCTTTGGTAATATGATATCAGTCTCTATTGTATTAAACATGGAGCTATCTTCTATTGTCAGATTATTTGAAAAATCAGCTATTTCATATACATGTTCTTTTATTCGATGTTGAAAAAGGAGAAAAAAAAACAAGAAATGGCATTCCCAATGATGAATCCATAACTTTTTTTTATGGGATCCAAAAATTATGATACAAAAATTTGATTTAAACATGTGAAGACATTCGAATAAAAATTAGAATTGAGTAACAAATAAATATATTGTTGGAGTATTGTCAAAATCCTAAGCCTAGTACTTAAAAGCCCAAACCTGTTTTGTTATTAGTTGATATTGTGCGTTTTTGCTATTCACCTTTGTATATAAAGCTGTTGTTTTATTCTTCCTTTCTCTGTAACCCTAACCTTCATCTTCACCACTTCATCTTTATTTGTTTCATCTTTGCTCTTGATCACCGGTGATTGATCACTTGAAGATCTACGTGTCGCTTTCTTTGAAGACTTGATGTTTCGCGGCCATCTTTTCAGGTTATAAATAACCCATTTTTCACAGTATTCTGTATTAGTTGGTGTGTTATAATTTGTATTATTCTTGCTTTTTTATGCTTTGTGGATTCGATCTATATATATTTTTCCCTTGCCATTGCTATTAATAAAAATTGCTCTTTTCAACCAGTTGAGGTACCCTTTAAGGATGATATTGATTACTATCAAAGGGAATAACCAAAAAATCAGTTGTTCTTTACATTTTATGCATTTTATTCTATGTTGAATGAATGATCATTCGGGTTAAACAGCTACAAATGGTATCAGAGCGTTTTCTATGTTAAAATCAATATTTTCTTGCTAGATTTTATGTGATAAATGTGTTAAATTGACTGGCATTTTCTTTGTTCTTTCACTATTGAAATCTGTTTCTCAAATTTTTTTTTCTTTAAAATCTCTTAGCAGTTTCCCTTGATTCATGAAATAAATTTTCAGTGTTTATGCTTGCAAGTTCTTTTAATCATTTACATCTTGAAATCTGGTTTTATGGATTTACAGAGAAAAATCTTGGCAAAGCCTCTTTAGAAAACCATAATTTTTTTTGAATCTTTGCTTCCGCTTATGTGTATTCGAGATTAAAAGAAACTAATCAATTTGTTTTTCCTTTTATCTCTGCATATCAATCATTCCTAACCACAACAATCTCCTTTTGTGGATTTCTAAATTTTCAATTTTGGAATTGGACTTGACTATGTGGAAATATTCTTAACAAGGTAATCTCTTTCGAAACCTATTATTTTAAGTAGCACTATGAAATGAAGAACTCTCTTAAAGAGTATAATCACGCTCTGTAAGTACTCTCACCTTTATTCTTTCTTTTATAACATGCTTACTACTTGAGACACCCTAAGGATTATCCTCTGGTTTTTTTGCTGATTACTTGTTGTCGCACAATAATTTGTCATATTTTTCAGGTTTTTTTTATAACAAATCTTGATCTGCCATAATCTCGCTTGCTTTGTGATTTGTTTCGTTGAATTGGTTTAATGATCTATGTGTTTTACATACTTTACGATAAGTTCTTTCTCATCTCTTGAGGTTTCTTCTATAGTTAATAGGATAGGTCCTCCTTTTAAAAGTTTCCTCTTTAGCATCATAGGCTTCTTCAAGTCTCTCTCTTCCAATCCTTTGTTTGAAGAATTTTCTTGTACTTTTATTGTTTTTAACTTGATATTAAATTTCAAAATGTCAATTACTAAATTAAATTTAGAGAAATTTGATGGAAAAGGTGATTATACTATATAGAAACAGAAACTTGAAGTAGTTTTAATTTAAAAGAAATGTCATAAAGGTCTTTTAGCATAAGATAAATTACTTGGAAGTATGTCCCCCGCTGATAAAGAAGAATTCTTGATCAAGTTTATTCCACTATTGTTTTAAATCTAACTAATAATATTTTAAAAAGGGTTAGGGGTCAATTTCTTTAGAAAAAACTACGATGAAAGTCTCTGCTAGGGTTTTTTCTCCTTAGCCTACGTCTTCTTTTTTCTATCTATTCTATTCGGAAAACATCTCTTCCGAAATGAATTTCTCTTTTATTGTTCTCTATCATGGATTTCTTCTTTAACGCTGCCTTTGTCACAAAACTTTTTGAAAATCAAGTCCCTCCAAAGACTCCATTATCGATCGAGACACCTGTGGCAACACCAAAGTTGTCTTATACGCAGGCTATAGCTAGCTTATCAGAGTCAATAATCCCACCGATCTCATGTTCGGTAATTAAGGAGAAGGGCAGATTCAAAAGAGTAAAGATCACGCAATCTATTTATGAAAACAGTGTAAAACGGTGTGAATTTTCTTTAATAGGTAGATTGGTTTTAGGAAAAGGTACAAGTCCTTGAAAAGTTGATGATTTGAAAAAAAAATAATTATAAAGCTGTTGGGGTTTGCAGCAGGAGTGGAAATTGATCTCGATAGGTAGAGGCTTCTACAATGTGATGCTCAATTGCAGGACAGAGAAAGATTTGGTTTGGAGCAAGGGTGCATTAATCTGAAGCTGGGAATCTTCAGACTACAACTATGGGTTCCGGATTTAGATCCAAATGTGCGAAACTCAACTAATGCTCAGATATGGGTTAAACTTATGGGTTTACCTTGGGAATATTAAGACCCTAAAACCCTAGCTGAGAATTCGGGCTGCATTGGGGTTATGTTACGGATTGACAAAGCTACTATTGAAGGTGTTTTTGGGCACCACGCTAGGTTTTTGATCGATGTTGATTTATCTAATGCGTTACCACATACAATTAGCATGGAGAGAGAGGGAATGAGATTTGGATTGACTTGAAATATGAGAATCCACCAACTTTTTGCAAATTATGTAACTCAGTGGGCCACGCAACGTTCGATTGTATAAAATTCAAAATTCAACGAGATGGTACAAAAGCTAAGGAGAAGGAGAGTTTATCGAAAAAGACTATGTCTAATTCTGCAAGTATAGAATCGGCTAGAAATAATGTTCAGCCTCCGATTGATGAGCCTATTAGGGCTATAATGAATATGAATTTTTTACTTCAACGAAGCAAGCATAGACAACGCAAGCTTGAGGAGAAATTAAAGGCTTGGGTTGTATTTCAAATATTGAGAATATTTTATTACCGAGGGGTAAGCTCACTGAGTTTAATTTGGTGGATATGGACCGTGAATCAGATTCAGGGACATTGAATCAGGTAATTTGAATGAAACATAATCAAAGGCAGCAGCTATTGAGGAGGATCGGGTTTCAAATCATGTTTATGTTAGATATGATGTATACCCTAGAGGCAACTAGGGTGATTTATCTTTATTAGCTATAATGTACAAACAAGCGATGGAAGAGGAGATGGATGCATTGAAAAAATAGCAAATGGGAAAAATGTAAGCTACCAATAAGAAACAGACCAATAGGATGTAAATGGGTGTTCACTATAAAACATAAGCTAGATGGCTCAGTTGAAAGATACAAGGCACGGCTGGTAGTAAAGGGGTTTACCCAAACTTATGGCATCGACTATTTAGATACCTTCTCACCCAAAGTAAAAATTGGCACTATCCGGGTACTTTTTTCAGTGGTAACTAACAAGGGATGGCCACTTAATTGATTTGATGTGAAAAATGCTTTATTGCATGGAGAATTGAGAGAAGAGGTTTACATGGAGGCACCACAAGGGTTTATAAAGAATTTTTATAAAGGAGAAGTATGTCGGTTAAATAAATCTCTTTATGGCCGAACAATCATCGAAAGGATGGTTTGGAAGATTTACATTGGCGATGAAAAGTTATGGATATAAACAGAGCAATGATGATCACACCTTATTCTTGAAAAGGAGAAATGGGCTAATAACTTGTCTAATTATCTAAGTTGATGATATTATCATCATGGGAAATGGCAGAGAAGAGATAACGAAGTTGAGGAGAAGCTTGTTTATCAATTTTGAAATGAAGGATTTATGACATTTAAAGTACTTCCTTGGGATTGAAGTGTTGAGGTCCAAACAAGGAATTTTTATCTGTTAGAAAAAGTATACACTCGATCTTTTAGCGGAATTTGGAATGATTGACTATAAACCAATATATACTTCGATAGTTGTGAATCATAGACTAAAATATGTGGAAGGAGTATAACTTTCAAATAATAAAACATGCAAAAAACCAGTGGGGAAATTAATATACTTTTTACACAGTAAACCTGACATAACATATGCAGTAGGTATAGTCAGCTAGTTTATGCATAGGCCACAAAAGGACCACATGGAGGCTGTATGGAGAATCATAAGGTACCTCAAAGGAACGATCGAACATGGAGTGATTTTCAAAGTTAATGGAAATTTAGAGATACAAGGGTATACAAATGCAGATTGGGTAGGAAATCTAACAGATTAGAAGTCTACTTCAGGATACTTGATGGGTAGAATTTATGTCATTAAAAGCTTGAATAATCGGGTTACAATTAAATATAATTGAGTAGATTCTAGAGAGATCTTCATGGTTTTTCAGATTTTCTATCTAGAGAAGGAGACCTTCTATGCTGAGCTGGAAAGTGGAAAAAAAAGAGCTATGTTAATTGATGATGGCAACCACTAGAGTGAAGGAGAGCTGATTGATGATGTCACCTGATTGAGAGGGAGGAATTAGTTGGGAAGAAAAATTATCTTTTTACTTAGTTAACTTAGTTTCTTTTTAATATTAGCAAGTGGACAAGTTAGGATTATTTTAATAAGTGTAAGGATAATATCTAGATATTATAGATATTATTGTGATTTTGTGTGGATGAGATTAATTATCCCTTAGGAATTGGGGAGGCCATAATTGGCCAAAAGCCAAAGTGGCGGGGCACCTTTAAGAACCATTTTCTCTTTTCACTTTTGAATAATCAATCTATTTAATATCTTAACTTTACTTTTCTCTCTAATTTTTTCGATCATTAATACCTTTCTTTTAAGCTTTCTTCATTTATGGTTTTAGTTGAGAAATTAATGAAGATGTGTTAGTAGTTCACCATCAAGTGAAGTCTGCCCTGTAAAAGGCAGTCTAAGGAGATCTTCCCACGATGTAATGTATCTTTTCCTTTACTTGGATTGAATATTTATATGAATGAATGTTTTATTGGTTAATTGAACCTTGATCATATTCGCTTAGTGTTGAGTCGTAAGGATCGAAAGGTGATCTGTTTAACACTGAAGACCTTCACATACATATATTGCATGAGATCAAAAGATAATTGTTTGTATGCCTTGGGTTTCATTTTAATGAATGCTTAACTAAACTTAATGTTTCTTTGTTACTCATGTGAAGTACCGAAAGGTGAAATATGTATAGCTTAGTAAGAAAGTAAACTAGATTAGTAGGTTGTTTACGGAGTTAAGGTTAAGAGACCTTGGAATTGGATTGTTAAGCAAGGTCTCGTATCTTAGATTGTTATTTGGGTTGAATGAACTTGAATCCTTTAAACATTAACTTAAACAACCTTTTGATCATGTTTTTATCATTATTACAAGTCTTTAATATTTAAAAAATATCCCCTTTTCAAGAAATCACATTTACTTCACCATTAGCCCATTTATCATGAAAAGAACAAACTAACATAAAGAGCTCCTTATGGGATACGATACTCTTGCTTGCAATTTTTGCAAGTTGACACTGGTATACTTTCTACGTGTGTGATTGAAAAAGTGCAATAAGTTTTTGGCTTCGTTACTGGGAAGCAATTTGTGTTAAAATTTGTTATCTTTGACTATAAATTGGTGCTTTTATCTTGTTTATTTTAGAGTTTGTAGAAATAGGTTTTTACAAGACTTCATTGTACATGCGAAGAGCTGGAAGAGAAGCACCTATTCCTATCAATCTTGAAATAGAAATGGAGTGTAGAAGGAGTGTGCTGTAAGAAGAGCTTGTGCAAGGGAGAGAATGGAGGAATAAAGAAGAGAGAAGGAACGCCAAGAGCAAGAAAGGCTTGAGGCAGAAAGGGTTGAAAGAGAAAGGCTGGTGTGAGCATAAAATTTTGTACCATCTCGCGCTTTCGATAATGATGGCTTTCAGGGATTTTTATCCTTGAATTACACAATTTTCGACCGTTTGATGATCTTCAAATGGGAGCTCTTATCGTAAAAAATAATGTTTTGGGCCCTAAATAAATATTTAAGATCATAAAAAATATTTAAAAACCTCAAACTTAAAATTTAAATGCTTAAAATATTTTTAAAGGGTCTGAATAAATATTTGAGGGTCCAGAACAATTTAATTAAATCGTTTATTTTTTTGAAAGAATATACACACACACACACACACCCCAGCTATGGCGCATCGTATTAAACACGGATAGGGAACGATATAAACTAGCAGATCAAAATATAAACAAACTCAGAATAAGTTATAAACGATATAAACTAGCAGATCTAAATATAAACAAACTCAGAACAAGTTATAATATTTATAATCATATAAACATATTACAATTCATAAAAATAAAACATAAAATAGAAAATAAAAAAAGAAAAATAAAACTTACGTCTTTTAGACGTTTATAGTAGGCCGGAAAGGTGGCTGGAAAAGTGAACGGAAAAGTAACCGGAGACGGTGGTCTGAGAGCGACCTGAGACAATGGTCAGAGATGGAGGTTGGAGTCAGTGATCGGAGAAGGAGGCTGGAAACTGAGAGCGTCTCTCTCTTCTTTCTCTCTCTAAGATTTCAGAAATGTTTTTGAATGCTGAACTTTGAGTAGCATCACGCCTTATAAAGGAAAATTTGACCAGTTTAACCGGTTGACTCGGAAGGTTGAGCCGATTGACCTTGATTGACTTTGGTTGAACTGGTTGGAGGCTGAAAACTGAGAGCATCTCTCTTTTCTTTCTCTCTCTAAGATTTCAGAAATGTTTTTGAATGTTGAACTTTGAGCAGCATCACACCTTATAAAGGAAAATTTGACCGGTTTAACCAGTTGACTCGGAAGGTTGAGCCAGTTAACCTTGGTTGACTTTGGTTGAACCGGTTAGTTGGCCTGATTTAATCTGGTTATGAGGAGTGGTGAGCGCAATATTGAAATCTTCAATTGGAATATCATCAATATCTATTATTCCATCTGGAGGGCTTTGAGCGTCTTGGTAGAGCCAATTAAAGGGGTTGATATCTTCAACCTTTTCTTTTCTTTCAGCTTTTGAAATGGCTTTGGAAGAAGAAGCCACCGATTTTTCTTTCCTGCTAGGGGAAGAATCCATTGGAGTTGGTTCTTCATTTTTCCTTTTTAGGACCCTCTTAGATAACAATTCCTTTGAATTGTTGGGAAGGGGCAGAAGGAATTTTAGCTTTTAATTTAAGAAATTCAATCATTTGAGCTTTTAGCTCTTCCTCAGTCATTTGAGATTGAGACAAGAGATTTTCAAAAAAGTCTGGTAAAGGGGCAAAAGGTGCCATTTTACTGAGATCAATAGGTTTTTTCAAAGAAATTAGTCCCTCAAAGGAGTAGATTGAAGGTTTTTCAAAAAATTCAAACTTGTCCCACCATTTCATGGAGATTCTCCTTGTAAGCCAAGGAATGGCAATTTCATTGTGAGGGGCTTGAAATTATTCAGATTCATTTCTTTAAGAAATGATGTAGTCCCATCTCAAAATCCAGGGGACTTTGTAAAATACCATGAAAAGAAGCCTAGCTGTATTACAGTTACTATTTTCTTCGCAGAATTGATTAAAAACTTCTCTAACCCTTTTAGGGAGAATAATTGGGAAAAGACCCCAATTTTGGAACCAATTAGGAAACGAATCAATTGGTTTTACTAATTGAAATTGCAGAAACCAACTGAATCTCCGCAAACTGTTGTTGTAGAGAAGAGCCTGTTGCCAGGCGTTTACATAGTCAAAATAGCTATAAGCTATTTCTTTACCCTTTTTAAGAGTAAATAAATCTCTATCCCATTCTTCAGGGGACAATACTTTTAGTATTGTGAATTTTGCAAATGTCCATTCAGAGTTATTCCGGGACATTGGTTCAAATTTTATTGAACATGTTTCTTCTAAGAGAGTAAGGTAAAAACCAAAGTCTCTAGGAAGGTAAGGAACTACAGTGTGGTTCCTTGTATAAAACATAGATAAATCATTAATTTCTAAATTAGCATGCCTATTTTCAACAGGATAAATTCTCTGAAAAGTAATAGGAACAAAAGGGAAAACTTCTTCATTTAAGGAATCAGGTTCTAATGCCAATTGGTAGGCATCTTGATCATAAATGTCTTTTCTACTTTCAGTAGAAAGGTTGTCTATGGTTTGTTTTTTAGCAGATTTTGCGGAAGACCTTTGAAGTCTTTGGGAGGCAGATCTTTCAGATTGTCTGCTTTGACCAACAAACCTTTTGAGGTTTAGATTATTAGCCTTTGAATTCATTTCTCGCAATAAATTCACGGGATAGAAAATCTGGAAGGGAGTTTTTATCTCCGCTGATAAATTCTATATCAAAATCAAACACAAAATAATATAGCTTGCCATCTAGCAAATATTTGATTAGGGGCAAAGTTTTTAACATCCTTAACTAAAAATTTCTTTTACACTTTTGCAATCTATTCTTAAAAAAATTTCGGATTTATTAAATCATATTCAAACTTTTGAATGCAAAGAACGATAGAAAGCATTTCTTTCTTAATTGTGGAGTAGTTTTTACGAGCTCCTACCCATACCCCACTTGTGAATCTGAATAAGGATTCAATTTCATTGATCTTTTACTTAAGGATTCCACCATAACCTAAATCTGAAGCATCTGTTTCAACAATTTTGAAAGCTTCAGGATGGGGAATAGCTAAACAAGGTATAACCTTTACGTGAGATTTTATTCCCTTAACCTCTAAAGTATGACTTTCAGTTCATTCAGGAAAATTTTTCCATAACCTTTCAAATAAAGGTTTTCAATTAAGAGCTAAATTTTTTATAAAAGTCTGCAATAGATACACACACACATATATACATACATACATACATACATACATACATACATACATACATACATACATACATACATACATACATATACATATATATATATATATATACATACATACA
>CATIWQ010573542.1:0-61709 GCA_949673415.1 Euphorbia schlechtendalii
TTGGAATGGCATACCTGTGGACGTATCAGGGATTATGATGGAGACTCTTATGTCTGTCAATGAATCTTGGTAAGATATCGTATGGGTTTCGAACTATGGCAAATTTGTTAGGACAAGTTGGGAGAATGCCTTGTGTTGCGGAAGTCTTTAATGATGAAGATGAAATTCCAGAATTAACTATGGAAGTTTTCTTCGAGTACGGATTTCTAACTAAGTGCATTGGAGAAAATGGGATAACCTACGATTGGAAATCATGGGATAAGTGAGAAGAGGCTGATAAAAAGCGAGAAAGAGAGATTGCTAGGGAAGAAGGGAATAGTTCAGCCAACCTTTGTAGGAAGTTGAATGAATTAATGGAAGAACAAGTCTCTATTCATCACAAGATTGATGGCATCCACACTTTGATGTTTAATGTTGAAAGAGATCTATGGGAGTCGCGTTATAAGATTGATCAGATGATTGAATCGCTAGCTCCTAAATAAATCATTTCTTTTCATCTAAGTTTAGAACCTAGTATAGTCTTTTCTTTTCGTTTGTTTATTGTTTGTTTAGTGTTAGTTTGTTTGCTTGTGTATTTATAACTTGTTTGTAACTATTTGTTAAATAGAAAATAAATTTGAACAATAAGACGTTGATGTTCAATTACTATCATCACCATAATTCATTCAAGGTATGAAATAGTAAATATTTATATTTTGTATTTAACAATATTTGTGTTTCTAAGTTATTATAGGTACAAAGTCTAAAAATTGAAGAATTTGAAGAATTAGAGAAGATCGCGACTGCGATATACAAATCGCGCTCGTGATAATATGCAGTCAAAACCTACTGTTTCTATGAATAAGGAAGTCACGATAGCGACAAGCCTCCGCGATCGTGACACGGGTAAAATATAACCATTACAGATCGTGATTCAGCATGCGACAGATGTCCGTAACAGCAATTAATGGCTAGTTGAAGGATAAACGGCTATATTGATTATTTTAACCAATTAAAGACTTCTTAGAACCTTATAAATAGGTCTAAGTTGAACCCTAGCCACGACAACCTTCTATTAAGCCTATAAAATTCTGAAATTTTCATCTCCATTCTTTTACAATTAAAAAACCTTTTCTTTCAACCTTCCCTTCAAAACACTAATATGCCTCGTGTTAAGGTAGCCACAAATAGGAGAGAATTTTGGAATTACTAACAAGAGGACAATTGTCCTTTTCCAATCCGAACAAGAAAAGAAGGAAAAAGAATCCAAATTCTCAATAAGTTAGAAATAACGGGTATGATTTTTCTTGACATGGTTTTCATGGAGACTCTAGGACTCCATGAATAAATGAGGATGTATCTTGCTTATTTGGGTTTGAGCCAATTTGTGGGGATGCTATTTCCACAAAATCGCAATTGGATTTTAGAATGTCTAGTGACATTCGATTTTGAAGATAAAAGGAAGAGGGCAATTCAATTTCACAACTAGGGGAGGTAATTCACCGTCACAAGAGAGATAATGGGTGTTTGGTTCGGATTCAAAATTGTAAATTCATCAAGTATGACGGACTCTTTTCAACCAAATCGAGTTTGGATAGATTTAAAGGGTAGGAGAGTCTTCGACCCCAAAAATTCTCCCAATAAACTTATTAAGGATGAGTGCATTCTTCTTCTCCACAAATACCTTTCCACTTTGGTATTTTGTCAAGTAAAGAATACCAAAGTCTAAAAGAAAGATTTGTTTGTTCTTTCTTACGCTTAGATGAAACAAAAAGTGGAATTCGTGGATATCATATGGGACATGATAAAGAAGAACCTACAAGTATGAGAAATAAGTTTGGGGTGGTCGAAATTATCACCGTAATCATCTTGGGTGCAAGAAGCGAACTCCCCTATGTCCAACAACCGGGTGAGTATTTTCGCTATATGGATGGGACTTACTTAAAGAATAACTTACTTCTTCAAGAGAACGATGGTGTATATTCTTTCTAATCCTTCTCCAACTGCACCAAGAAGATAATCTCAATTCATGAAGATGATTCTATTGGACCATCTAATCCTACCGCTAGACGTTGTTATGGAAAAGCTCCAATGATTGAAGAAGAAGATGAAGACGAAGGTCCGGAAGATTGGAAGGCAAGCATGTAACAAAAATTGGACAATTGCCAAGCAGAACTTGGAGTAATGAAGAGAGACATGAAAATTCTAAAGAAAAGTAATAAACCGATGCTTCAAAAATTACTTTCTTTCTTCAGAAAGCAAAATTGTCAATTTACTCCTAGTCCCCTGGATTCTCCTTCTTAATGAAACTGGTTTTCTCTTTTCTTTACTTTTCTTTTTCATATTTTTAGACTATTTGTTAGTTTTTAGATTTTCAATTGAATAAAGTCTTCCACAATGAGGACATTGTGTTCTTTAGTGTGTGGGGGCGATTGTAAATCCCAAAAATAAAAATAAATAAATAAAATTGAAAACCGAAGAATTTGAAAAATTTTCTTGATTTTGTGTTATTTATACATTATCCATACTTATACTATACTAACATATTGTCCAAGGTTATTGTGAGTGTTAGGTCTTATAAGTTTGATGTTAGTGCATATTTCGAACAAAAAGTTTTGAATATACCACACGATTGAAAGTGTGAGCGTTTTTAGCACAACATTATCAATTTGGCAAGGATGAGTGGTGAGTAACATTCAAAACAACATTCCAAGTAAGTTTCGATATATAGTTCAATGCAACATGAATTAGTATAAGTTATGTAGTTTTAGTTTAATGCTACCCATAAGTTTAAGTAGAGTAATATCCGGTAGTGTTCTTACTATGAGTTTTATATGTTATTCTCGAATATGTCCTATAAGTATTGAGTGTGTTTAAAGTGTTGGGAAACTATAGCCATAATACTTTGAAAGTAATCAATAAAGGATGAGGGTATTAAGAATGAAAAAAATCAAAAGAAAGAGAGGAAAACCAATGAGTTATGCAAAAGGTGAGGAATGGTACGGAGTAGAAACTGCAACCATTCATTGAGTGAAAAAAAGAAAAATAGCATAGCACGAAAAATGGGTGCAAAGTACAAAGTACTTCAAAAACATATGCTTAAAAGAAGGGTTAATACATGTTTAGTTACCTGAACTTGTCCCAAAAAACCTGTTGCCCCCCTAAACTTTCAAAATGACCCTGCAGCTCCCTCAACTTTAAAAAAATGATCTTGTAGCTCCCTCAACTTTCAAAAAATGAACCACTTTGCTCCCTCTATGCCACGTGTCATCTTCTGGTTGGTTTGACTTTTCAAAGATGCAATTTTTTTTATTTTTTTCCTTCCAATCAGAAGTTGACACGTGGCACTGAGGGAGTAAAGTGGTGCACTTTTTTAAAGTTGAGGGAGCTACGGCATCACTTTTTTAAAGTTGAGGGAGCTACGGGGTCATTTTGAAAGTTCAGGGGGGCAGCAGGTTTTTTGGGATAAGTTTAGGTAGCTAAACATGTATTAAGCCTTAAAAGAAAAAAAGAAAAAATGAGAGAAAGTGGTATGGAGCATAAAATGCAACAACTAAAAAAAGGGGAGAGTGGTGTGGAGCATAAAATCCAACCACTGAGAGTGTTTTAGCATCCTAGGTTACCTAAAAATGCCTTGAGATCAAACTTTCCAAAGTGTGCTCCTTTCGTCCTTTATACTTTATACTATACTTTAGAGAAGGTAATATTAGAGTATGCATATAACACTTATATGAAGACGCGATTCTGTTGAACCTCCATTAGAAGCAAAGGTATGCAACTAAACTATATAAATTTCACATTACTAATTTGTGGGAAATTTCGAAGACTTTACTTAAATCTTATGCAACGTGCAATGTGGTACTCACTACAATAGGCTTTCGCCAAATATGGTACGAACTAGAATACTATTCATTACACTTCCATTGTTTACCTTGAGGACAAGGAAAAAGTTAAGTGTGGAGGTATGATAAATGTATATTTACACTTATAATCATGATATTTTCAATCAGAAAACACTATGATTTAAGTCATTTTATACTTCATATAAAAGATTTCACGTGATATGTAGCTATTTTTTATGCAAATGTAGAAACTAGGTAAATCTTGGGAGTAAAATGATCAAAAGTGGAATTCTACAGAAAAAGAGTGAAAAAGGTGCAAAATAATAAAGAGTGAAAAAGTTGCAAAACAATGCGTAGAACACAAAGATTTGGCTTAGGATCGAAGTTGTCAAAGAAGGGCAAAGTTACAAAGAAGAATTATGAAGAAATAGCATTTCACGATCGTGACATCTATTCGTGATCGCTACTTATCACTCTTCATAAACAGAAAACTACCAATCAATGTTCACGGATGTGACATAAGATTTGTGGTCGCGACTTGTGATGTTTAATGATTTTCTCTTATCAACTACCAACTACCAGATAACAATGATCAACCGCCAGATAACAACGATCAACCGCCATCAATTACCAACCGAAAAGACACCTTTTAGAAGTCAACCAATCATGAAAAGGTGTCTTTCCATTGTGGATGAGGATGAATCTTTGCATCCAATCAAAATGAAGTGATGTAACTCTTCGCCAATGGACACGACTCTTCGTTTGGATAGACACAACCCTTCATACTCTATAATTAGGGTTCAAAACTCAACAATTTCATGGTGCATTATATGGCATGGTATATGGGATTATAGGCGTGGTATGTGATACGTGCATACTTAGTTTTAGAGAGAAAATAGTGTAGATTTCGCTTCGTTCTAAGTTAGCGAGAAAATATATAAGTGATTCGAACCTTATTTTGATCACTACATTTCTCTACATATTCGAGCAATTATTGTCTATGTGTAATTGCAAATCACTTATCAATAAAAGTTTTCATTCTTCAATATTCATTCATTCAATATTCACAAAGAATAGCATCCTAGCGGAGGTTCTGTACGGGTTGAGATCGAATTCAAAGCAGACACAGGAATTGTGGGAATTGACGACTTCCATTAAAGAGTGGATAAAGTTTGATCAACTTTGGCTTTTACTTGCATACCTTACAATTTTGCTTTGTTTTCTACTTATACTTTCTATTTCGAAGTTTATGACATGTCTATGTGTCATATTGTGTATTTCATGTTTAGTCTTTTATATTAATCAAGTTATATACTTTTTCGTTAACTTTAAGAGTGATTTCGGGGTTAACAAGATTGTGTATAATCACTGGATCTGTGATTATAATGCTGTTTAGGGAGCCAACATTTTTGGAATGGTAACTTGCTAAATATGGCTATGTGAGAGCGACCCATACTAAGCATAGTATTATTGTTATCAAGGTTTATATAATCGTCTTAATTCGTTTGTACTAGACTTAGAAAAGCCATTTCATGTGTTGCTCTGTGGTGAATAATTGAATATCTGAGTGTCTAGAACCAAATCTATTAAAGTAGTCTGGTGTACGTAATATCTTTGATGATTTTGCATGTTTTCTTTGCTATACTTGTTCGTAAGGATAATCTATACCTATTTCTTCTACTCTAATCTATTTATACATTTATATATTTATATACCATTATATACCAACCAACCCATCAAAAATAAAATTATATATTTTATTTTCTTTGTTTCGTTACTCTAGTTGGTCTTTAGAACTAGTTCCTTCCTTGTGGGTTCGATATCTTTTAAAACTACATCGCAACTGTATACTTGCAGGTATCATCATTTTTCTATTTGACAAGTGGTATTGACAACACCTGTACTTTAAAGCCAAAATCATGTGAACTAGTTATTAAACTTATCAGTAGAAAAGTGGCGAATAGCCACTCCTTGATTAAATGGTCCTGGTGCGAACATTGGCTAGCTAGGCTATCACAGGGAAAAATGATTCTCAGAGGGATTGAAAAAATTATATCCCGGTTTTCCAATTTGAGACTGGTTTTGATTTGGCTGACTTTGTCCCACCCTGAAGTGGTACAAGGTATTAGGAGTTGGGTGCACCATATGTGTGGTAGAAGGTCCCCCGCTTCTAGGCTGACTAATCGGACCAACGTTATTAAGGGTGGCTTCCGAGTTGGACACCACATCATGAACCCTCCCGATGCACTAATAGATAAGTGATGCAAATTGGTCACTATTTGAGAAGGCATTCACATGCTCACACCTGTGTATATAAGAAGGCTAGTGGGAGTGTGATCATTTTCCTTGTATTATATGTCGATGACATATTATTGATAGGAAATGATATTCCTTTTCTTCAGACAGTTAATTCATGGTTATCAAAGAAGTTCTCCATAAAAGACCTTGGAGAAGCAGCTTTTATACTCGGTATAAAGATCTACCGAGATAGATCTAAAAAGCTGTTGGGTCTTTCACAAAGTACGTGCATAGAGAAGGTTTTAGCTAGATTTAACCTTGAATAGTTAAGAAAGGGTTATCTCCCAATGTCTCATGGGATTAACCTTTCTAAATCTGAGTGTCCGAGAACATAAGAGAAGAGAGACTGTGCATGAATGAAATACCCTATGCCTCAACGATAGGTTCCATCATGTATGCTATGGTATGCGCTCGTCTTGACGTCTCACATGCATTGAGCGTCACTAGCAGATTTCAATCTAACCTAGGTGAGAAGCACTAGATGGTCATTAAAACTATCCGTAAGTACTTATGTATAACTAAGGATATGTTTTTAGTTTATGGAAAAGGTGATCTCACTTTGAAGGGATACACCGATGCGAGTTTTCAGTCTGACAGGGATAATTATAAGTCCCAGTTAGGTTATGTGTTTATGTTAAACAGAGGTCAGAAGCTGCTAACAAAGTTGTCTGGCTTAAGGGATTTATTGGTGATCTCGGTGTGGTGTCCAGCATTGTAAATCTAATAGTGGTCTATTGGGATAACAATGGAGCTATTGCTTAAGCAAAGGAACCACGGTCTCGTCAGAAATATGGACATATACTTAGAAAATACCATCTCATTCAAAAGATAGTAGCCAGAAAATATATAGATTTAGAATACATCCTAATGGATTAGAATCTAGCGGATGGGCTAACTGAGCCATTGACTTAAGTTAAATATGACCAGCATGTTAACGAGCATGACATGAAGTACATGGGTAATTGGCTCTAGTGCAAGTGGGAGATTGTTAGACATGAGTATGCCCTAGAGGTAATTAAGGTGATATATCTTTATTAGCTATAATGTACAAACAGTTTTGAATTATTATTAATAATAATTAAAGCATCTATGTTTCTTATCAGTGCTTTTAATATAATTATGTATCTTGCTGGTACCATATATGTATAATATTAAATATGTATATGCGCATTGATGAGACAAAGTCCATGACTATTTCATAGCGTAAAAGTGCGAGGACAGAATGGGAGCTATGTGATGTGAGAACTAAACATACGTGTTACTATGAATAGTCTAAATATCCTTCGTCATAGTTTCATTGAGACTGGACATCAATGTAATGGATAGACTAGCATGTGTAGGCCTACTCCTTAGATCAGATCCAAGAAGTTGATCTCACGAGCTGAAGGTGGTACCTTGAGTTAACACATGAATGTATTCGGGTAATACATTGGAGATCGCTAGAAGACTGACACTCAGAAATAATTATATCTATGTGTTGGTGTCATGTCTTATTGCAGTATTGGTATTAGTATCCTCGGACCTAAGATATCAGTTACTTTCTGTTGGAGTTGTTATACTTTGGGTCATACTTATTCATACCCTGGCGATCAGGATGACACGGGTGATTACGAGTCTAGTGATGATCACATGTTGGTAAGCCGAGTAGTCAAGATGGGATCCATCGCTCCTGTTATAGTGATATAATGGGAGATTTACCTTAGGGCCCCTTGTTGAAGTGACACACTCATAAACCTCTGATCAGAGTATAAGATGGATAGAAAGGGTTTCTAGTCAATCTTGATACATAATAACCAAGTGGTGTTCTTTGTGAACAAGTCTAATTCCATAATAGCTACTGCTATTACATGAGCTGACACTTAATCCAGCTCAATAAACTAGATGGAACTTAACCTGATGGAAGGAGTGTATTGTATTGGTTACTACTGCAGAACTGGATAGAGTCACAAGCACATGACGTTCCAAGTATCGAGGGATTATACTCTTTTGCTAGAAAGCCCATTTGATTGTCTAAAGCTATCAAGTTCCATATATGTTTGGAACACTAAGCCTAAATGTTATCGGATGGGAAGCCAAGTTTAGGTTAACCTCTAGCAGCTCTATACTTTGGGATCTTATGAGGTCACACACTTTGGGTCTTTATCTAATTAAGTAAAGAACCTGCAGACTGGGTCTATGCCGAGAATATCTGGTTGTTGAATTCGTTAGAAAAATTATTAATTGGTTGGACTGAATTAATAATTAAAGGGAATAAAGAGAAAATAAGGAAAATTACACAAAGCAAAGCAAGGGAATTTTTCTCGTTGCTAGTTAGCCCTAAACGAACATGGGTTGTTCGAAGTGGGGCCTATGCGGCTGCCCCGCGAGCTAAAAAGCTCATAAGCTGCTAGCGTGAGGGGTAAGCCCACATGCGCTAGCGGGCTTCAAGCTCATAAGCGCTGCCCATGGTAGCGCTTGCTCAAGCTTGCAGTGCAAGCTTACGAGCGCAGGCCACAAGCCCATACTTGCAGCCAGCAAGGCAAGCTCGCAATGGGTGTGTGGGTTATCCTGCCCAGCTCCTCTTTATTTTACACACTTCAACCCAGCTTTTCTCTTTGAGTTCGACATTTCTCTCTTTGTTCATTGTGCAAGATTCTCCACGAGTTTCTCCAACCAAACAAAGAATTCTTTTGAAGGCTCTTTCTAAAGTGAGCCTTCTTGGTTTATTTTCGGGTCGATCTTCAAGCGATCCAGCAGCTGCTAATGGGTTCTTCCTCAATAAGGTTTTGGTCGGTGAAGATACGTGTGGATCAATAGTAGAGGCTAGTTTGGATGCTCGTGCTAACGAAGTACTGCCGAATTGTTTTTAGATGCTAGGTTTCTTTATAAGCTTTATAAACGTAAAAGCATCTATGGAATGTTTTAACCTAGATTATATCAATCATGGCATGCTTAGGATATCCTTAGGTTGATTTTAAGTTTTGAAATTCCACCTTGCAACGTTTGCATGTTCAATTACTATTTTGATTAACCAGCACTATGCTGACATTATCCTTTAATTCCTTCAAGGAATCATTAGGATATACCTGAAGACATTAAGGAGCAAGAAATTATATCACTGGACATTGTTGTAAAGGTTGGGAGGCCAAGGAAACATAGAATCAGGGATGGTTGGGAGATGAGGAAAAAGTTCATGGTTCATTGCAGTTCTTATGGTGTTAGTGGGCATAACAAGAAAACGTGTCCTGGAGCCAAACAATATTGGAATCTTTTTTTAGTTAAACATTAGGTTAACATTTATGTCAACTTATTAAACATTTCAAAGTTTCAATTATGAATGGTGGCTTTTTTGTGTAAATACCAGTTGTTTACTAGACAACTACCAATTATCGACAAGTCGATATTATTCATTGACCCAAATTCAAAAAAATGTTTAATACAATTTGCAAATATCCCTTACCTATGTCCTATATTTCCACCAAGTCTCAATGTGAATGGTGTTGTATTTTGGGTAGATACCAGATATCTACCATATAGTGACCAGCTAAAAAGATGTAAATTTCTTTGGTGATTTTGATTTTATAAAGGCAAAAGAACAAATAAAGATTCTATGCAAACATAATCTGAAACAATACAAGACTCATTCCTAGTTATTGTTAAGGAAGTTTTAATTGATTTTGGGAAATTATAAATTAACTACACATCATTAAATTGTTTCTTCCATGTCAATATAGATAACTACCAGAATCCTACCAGAATGAACATGTAAAATCCATTGCTTTCATTTTCATCAGACTTGTATGAATATAAAAAATAATGAAGGAAAATTGCTTCCATTTAGATTATAAATAATGAAAAATATATATACACAATAAGCAACTATATTCTATTTTTGAAAAATTAAAAAAAACATAAAAAATATTCTAAAAAATTGGTTACATGCAAACAAAGTTCATCTTGGTAATGATCTCTGGCTATCAAGAATATCAACAAGGGTTTTTCAGAAGCACATGCATTTCTCAATCTAGTATTTATAAGGTAGTAATCTAGTATTTACAATTTATGTAAGCAAATATATGTGTTTGAAGCATTGAAACTAGTAGGAAGCAGTTTACTCTAAATCTAGTAGACAAATGGTAGGAACCTGGTATCCAGCGAATTCATAAAAAAATGATAATATGTTAGCATCAAGGTAGAGGTAATATTGCTTACCTCCATTTTTGTAGCTAGTGCATACTTTTTAACACCTTTTTATAGTATTTCTTGGTGAGTACTGTGATGATTTTCTCCATGATTTCTCTGTTTGTATGAAACATCCTCTACACCATATTTTACAAGAAAGCGATGAGGGAAGAAATGGGAAGCGTCTTTCTTATCTTCGTCATAGAATTGAGCAACTTCGCGTTGTTTGATGTCATTACGCTGTTTCCATTGGATGGAGAATGCGCTCGGCTCCATTTTTTAATGCTAACATCAGTCAAATATTTTGTTATCCCTTCCTTGAATTTTTCTAGATGACCCATGTTCTTGTTGAATTGATGGATTGTGTACAAGTGGGATGCGAATCCGAAGTACTTAGACATTTCATCTATGTTGGTCTTGTATTTCGATTTGAGGTTCTAGAGAAAGTGATATGCGCAAATGCCATGCATTCCATCGAGGAAACCTTCTTACATCCCTTTTCTACACAAGTATGACAATCTGAAACCATGACCATACCAGGTCTATCCCCGAAAGCTTCTCTGAACTTCTGGAAAAACCAATTTCACGAATCATCAGTTTCCCCGTCTACAATAGCAAACGCGAGAGGATATATCTTCTCTGCAATTTTGCATTGAAGGAAGCAACAATAAACAGTAAATAAAATAAAATGTCTTTTTTTTAATTTTCACAATCTGGTATTCATATGGTAGGAACCTGGTATTTTATGAGAAACTAGTTGTTCACCAGCCAATTACTAGTTTTTTTATTTTTTGCAAGAATGAAATGAGTAGCTAAGTAAAAGAAAACAAATTATATTTTTGCTGACACATAAATTATTTTTAACTCGATGGATAAATGATCAACATGAAGAAAGTTCAATTCCAAATTAAAAACATTTTATGAGGAAGGTAACAAGTAGGACTCTATACCATCATTTTACCAGTTCTCTACCAGATTTATGAAGCAACACAAAGGATGAATGACTTATTTACTTGCAATGTCATAAGCGCAAGCACATAATAGTGTACCATATAGCAAGTCTTCAGGAATGTTACATCTACCACTACAATGGGCCCGAAATGTTTCCAGCCTTGGATGTAGGCGTGGAATGCCATGAAAATGTATTTGAATCTATTTCCATTCATCATCACATTGATCATGAAATCGGGGTTTGTTTCTTGTATCATGTAGATCATGCTTGGAAGCATGTTGTATGATTCGAACGAAGAACCTCTAATCAACTTAAGCGCTTCTTCTCTTGCATGCCATGCCTTTTGGTAATTGATATCGGTCCCCAATTTGCTCCTCATATTTTGATAATGTCTAATGGATTGTAAACCTTCTTTGCATTCAAGTATTCGTTCTTTATGTACTTTGAGACCACTGATTTCGTCACCTGCCTCTTTCCACCGTGTTTCTTATCAATATTACAGTTGTGCTCCTCTATATACTTCCTCATTATGAACGATCGGTTGTAATGTTGTTGCGACACTTTTAACATCTAGGGACAGTCTAGTTCAATGCACTTCAAGTAGCATTGCTTGGGGCATGATTTCACAACTTTGAATTGAAAGTTGTTCTCTATAGCGTGAGGCTTATTTCATCTTTCAAAATAGTCTTGTCATTAAAGACTTGATTCACCTTGAGATTGTCAATCTTTCTTTCCGAGTCTCCACATCTTCGACATCATCTTCTATGGAATCTTACTCGACGAAGCCAGTTATCTCGTTCATGGCCATATATGTGATGTTGTTGATGTAGATGGAGTGTTCGTTTTGAGAATGTTGTATAATGGCTAGATTATGCGAACAATCTTCTCTTTCGAAGTGATTGCCATTATGCTCTTCATCTATCACAACCATATCCTCTTCTTCTTCTATAATGGAACCCAACCAAGCAAGTGCAAATCAAATATAAACATGAGAACTGGTAGGAATCTAGAATAAGTATAATTTTCAGAAGTGGAACCATCATCCCTATTTTAAAGTATTTTAATGGCTTCAAAGTAACAAAATATTTTCACATAATTTGCTTGAATACATGACAATACTAGAATTATAACTAATGAATACTAGCATTCTACTAGATTCCTACCAGATGTGTAGAATTAATTTCAAAAAAGCTGTTGATATAAAAAAATCTGGTAGTGAGTTGGTAAGGAAATAGCATTTTGACTATTCTCAGAACTAAGACCATTATCACTGTTAAGAGTCTGAAAATGAATTCAAAAGGAGTATAAATTGTGTACATGTATGCTTAAAAACATGTCCATACTAATAATCTACTAGTTGTCTACCAGTTAGACATTAAAAATTGGTAAAATGTGTAATTGGAAAATCTAGTTCAATATTTAAATACCAACCTTGCATTTCCAAAAACAACTATAAATATCTTTATAACTTGCCTATTTGATTTTCAGGTCATTATGTTTTTAAAAACCTCTGTATTGAAAAAATTGGTAGAGAGTTGGTACGAACCTGGTATTTGAACAATTTATCAACAAAACAACTTCATTCATGCTTGATTTGTTTACCAATAATGCATATATCAATTCAAAATCGATGAAAAAACACATCAAGTTCATGTACAAACTAACAATAATGAGAATTTATTAAAATAACAAAAGTATCTACTAAACACTAGCAGTCTACCAGATGTCTACAAGATTTACAAAAACAATTTCAGAAGGAAAACATAGTTTACCTTCAACAATTGCAGATGCTTTTATCAAACTTTGTGATACACAATGTGTTCATCACTGTGCTTTGTGATTTGTAGGAGATAAAAAATTGCAAGAACATATCACTGTTGATTTCCATGGCACGATCTCCATCTATAACTTGAAACTCTATCTTCAAATCTTCTATTTCATCATTTATCTCCTAGCTTTCAACTAAAACTTATTTGAATTCAGAAAAACTTGAAGTTTGCGAAGTTACAATGCCAACAACCTTGTATCCAACGAATTTCAAATTCTCATTCCCATGATCCGTAACTATGTACTAACACAGGAATTCGATCCATCATGTAGGTTTTCAATATTGGAATTCAATTCGGTTCAAGTTAAAAGTAAATACATGCTTATACTTGGAAATTCAAACTAATTGAGCTCGGATTCTTACTTGATTGCTACAGATATTAAGAAATCGAGTTTTGAATTTTTGAAAACCTCTGCTGCGGTTTGGATTGAGAGAGAATAGAGAATACTTGAGGAACAAGATTTGCAGTTTGATGATCGCGTTTTGTTTGGAGATAAATCTATCCTTATATAGGATGTATTCGTTGTAAATGGAAAGTTTAAAGTTGGTAGGTAATTTTAGGTTGGAATGTATTTTGTGTAATTTTTATTCACTTTTGGGGGTGTTTCTCAAAACTTCTCATTTTCAACTTTTTATCGTAAAAATGTTTTTTAAGGAGATTTTAACTTATAAGTCAGACAATGAAATGTTTCTGATAACTTTTTTTAATTTAAAAGTTAAAAATAAGAAATAAGTTAAAAGTAACTCAGATTTACATTAAAAAAAAAAGTCACTTGGAAAAGGAAAATTTTGGAGAAACATTTACAAGTAACTTAGATTAATTTAGGGGGTGTTTCTCCAAACTTATAACTTGTGACAAGTGTTTTTTTAACTTTTAAGAATTTTAAAAATAAGTAGTTAAGTGTTTCTGTAAAATAATTTTTAAGTCATTAAAAGTATTTCTTAAAATTGAATTTTAAGTCATTTTAAAGTTGTTGAATCTTGAAAAGACTATAAAGTATATGTTTTATAATAGTATTGAATATAATATATGGTAATATTGTAATTTGTTTGGTCAAAAAGTAGATTTGAAAAAAAAATCACTTTTAAAAGTAACTTTTACTTAAAAGTAATTTTTACTTAACTTTTACTTACTTCTTGCTTTTTACTTAAAACTAACTTTTTTTAAGTTAAAAATTGTTTAAAAAAAACACTAAACTAACTAATTTTTAATTTAAAAATCTTATTTTAAATAAGTTTGACTATCCGAAATTCTCTTTAAAAAAACTCATGCTTACCATTTCAAGCTTTCCTTTCAAAAAAAAATTGCCCAAGACACACCTCCATATTTAGCTTGATGATGTCAAAATTAATCGACTGTTGCGCTCAAATTTGAATGAGTAGAACGAGGGATTTGCTCAAACACTTTCGCAGTCGCAGTCGCAGTCGTAGTTGCAGCACTTTCATTTCCTTTCACAAACCGCCTTCTGCTTCGTTTTCTTCAGCTTCATCATCTTCATCTTCGTCTTCAGTTTCATCTTCTCAGGTAATAGTCACTTTTTCCCTTTTCTTCTTATCCCATTTCATTTTCCCCTTCTGTAATTGCTTTTACTGTTTCAGATGGATCCTTCGGAACGTTATTGTTTCAATCCAATTCTCCAGTGGAACCCTCAAGTTGAAAATTACTTCATCAAGGCTTATGGACTTGATCACTTCTCTCGCATTTCTCATGCCCTCACGTATTTGTTTTCCCCTAATTTCTCTTCTTTCCATTACTTGCTTCAATTCTGATTCCGACTTCCTTAATTTTATTTTATTCTTGATTAGGCGTCCCCCTAGCTATTCCTGTGTTCGTGTCAATACCCTACAGACATCTCCTGATGTTGTTGTTGAAAAGTTAATGGAAATTGTGAGGGAAAGGGGGTTTGAGTTTGAAGATAATCCAATCTCTAAGTGCTCTATTCCAGGGTTGGATTACGTTTTGCTTGTAAAGGGTTCTGGACCGCATTGTATTGATTATGGTGTCGCACCTGGATCACCTTTTAAGGAAGTTATTGTCAGTAGAAAATGTGCCGAATCTGTTCTTCGAGGCGCTCAGGTACGTTTTTCGTATTTTCAACTTCTCTAAGTGTGTATATTGTGGTATCTGTGATCATACTGGATGTACTTGATTTCCAATATTGTTTTCACTTCTTGAGATGTATTTATTTCTTTAAGCGTTTTTATATAATTTTTTGTTGCTGGCCTTTGCACAAACTATCATACTTCTTACCGTAGATTTGAACTCTAGCCCTTCACATGATATATTTTTTGTGAAACAACATACATTTGATGTGTTTTTTCGCATAGAGCACAAAATAGTGATTACTAGTTCTGTTTCCCTTGTTTTCTGTGTGGTAATTTACTTGTAGGTATTTGTTCCTGGTGTAATGGCTTGTAGTGCGCATGTTGAAAAAGGAGATACAGTTGCAGTTTCAGTTGCTATTGAGCAACAAAGCCCTGATGGCTGCTGGGCTACTGGTATAACACGTGGAACTGTTCTACAAGGAGTTCACACAGGCAAGAATCATGATTTTCCTGCATATTTAACTAAATGTTGTTTAGAACATCATATCATCGACCTTTTATTACTCTCTTAATCTGATTTATTGAGTTATAAGTTCTTTTAGGATGTATTTACATCTGATTATAGTTTTGTTTCATTGTAACAAGTACTGGAAGAATATTATGCAGTAACTTTTCTTTTTGATTAGGAAGGGTAAACATGTTGTGCGGAACTTGAGAGAATAAACTTCTGTCAAGAAGGAAATTTCAGGAAATGGTTGCTCATAAAGATTAAGAAAAGATCAAATAATATTACCGTGGTTACTGATTTTTGATTTTGCTTAATACTATCGGATCTCAGTCACAAAAATGTAGAACCCTTCTAATTGAGCACCGTGGAAAAGACAGAATGTAACCTTGCTCATATATGTTTTCTCATTGTAATTTTTTCCACATTTATTTGAATGCAAACTAATATTTGAAAATTGAAGAGTAAAAATATTAGTGTGATTTTGTTACTGTTTTTTGTCTTTTATTTCTCAAATAATATAGTGTATTACTATTTGATAAGTGCAGCAGATTTGTATTATGCCCTTCCATAATTTACAGACACTATCATGTGTCATTTTGCATTCAAAGAACTTAATTCAAGTCTCCTCATTGACATGCATATATAATTTTCATATATATTTTATAGGTTCTTTGGTACTACTTTTGCAAAGTTTTTGAAAATTTGAATGTATAACAGTGTTATAATGTTGTAGATCCTCATTATTTCGAAAGAAAGGGCCTGTATATTGGTCAAGGAATAACAACAATGTCAAGGGCTGGGATATTTCGTGTTTCAGAGGGCATTGCTGTGGATATGAATAATCGAGTGTTTGAACTACCTTCCTTCCAAGGTATAGATGATCGATTTGAGTATCAGTTCTTTATGGTATCTGCGGCTTTTTATATTGTAATGTGTAAAATTCCGTGTCCTAAATAGTTGTAGCACATAATATATTAGCAACAGAAGATTTTCTACACAAGCTCAGGTATCTCTCAACTTGGATCTAGAGGTCTATAATTTAGTTATATAATTTTGTAGCTGCATTTGGTTTTTGCATAAGCTAAAATTGCTAGTGACACTGCAAGCCCGATATGTGGATTAAGAATATAATAGCAAGATTGAGCTCAATGTTTCAACATGAGGAACTTTTATCAATTTTTGTTTGTTTGTTTTTTTCTTGTCTTCTCTTTTTATTTAAAATTTTCCTTTTATGGATAGCAGATGTACTGGAGGAAAAAATATTTCTTCAGAACTTGCCAAGCATCGTTGCTGCTCATGCTTTAGGTTTGTATTACTTGAGTTTTTTTGTTTAAAGTTATTTACTTGTGCCGTGTCAGTTTTTATTGGAGTTTGTATTCTGTCTGCTTATTGGGAAACTTATTGTGAAACTAAATAATGACAATCCTTTCAGTAAGACAGCTAGATTCTTAACAATTAGTTACTAGTGAAACTAAAATGGCAAAAGACAAGTCGTTCTCAATTCTCATTAAATTTCTTGTGAATTTGTGTTTAGAAAACAAAGAACCTTGTGATTGTATGTATGCTGAGATTAATATCATTCGGTAGAAGTAGAAACTTTTGTGGAAAAGGAGAAAATAATTACTTTCTTTCAAAGTAAACACAAGCCTATTGGATCTTCCACAGTTTCTTGTTCATCATTTTATTTCGAATGAGGTAAAACCAGAATCGAAGCTATCTTGGACCGCAAAATGATAAACTTGTCAGTTTTGCTCTTTGTGTATTGGTCAACTTTTGTTTTGGTAACTAAGTTTATAGGCAGATGACAAGAAAATTGCATAAATGAAAAAAATAATTTTCTTTCTGACTGTCGTTTGCATAGTTAATTTAATTTTACTCGATAATTGTTAAACATTTCAAATAATATCTTTGGTTCATCTTAATATGCTGCAACTGTAATTAAGTAGTTTTCTTTATATATTTAAGGATGGGGTAGCTTGAGTATCATACTAGGAGGCTCCTAATATGACAATGGTGCTTGAAGAGGCAGTGTTTTATAATTTTTGTTCTTTTGAAACCCCAATATATAAGTTGTCTTTCTTTCTATAACATCAAGTGGGTAGGTTTATCCGTGTAATGGCTATGTTTTCTAGAATGGGTGCCTAAGTTACTTTTTGAACCTATAGGCAAACTTACTTGCCTAGTTCCTATATAAAATTAGCAACTTCCACATTTTCTTGTTTTATTATTGTTAAGAAGATTTAAAATATGGAGCTTTTACAGATTGGTAGGAAAACTTGGAGTGGGAAAATTACTTTAAAATGGTGAAATAATCCCAAAGAAAAAGTTGGAGATATTTTCTTTCTAACAATTTTAGCTTGTGCATGATACTGGACTATTTCGTGGTTGATGTTTTCGATGGTTATATTTCAGATCCTCAAAAGGGTGAACGAATATTAGATATGTGCGCGGCACCAGGAGGGAAGACTACTGCAATTGCAATCCTTATGAAGGATGAAGGAGAGATAGTTGCAGTTGACAGATCTCATAACAAGGTACAACTGCTAATTTGCATGTTCATTATTCTTATTTTTGTCAAGATCCTGTATCTAGATCAAATTAAGTAGCCTTGAAGTTTTGAGGCTATATTGAATTTAATTAGCGCCTTGATGCTGCTCATGCTCTTGTTTATAATTTGTATTTATGTTTGATGTGTTGATGTGATATCAAGTTTTTAATGGTATTGAAATGATCCTGGATCACAAAGATGCCTGGTTATTCTCAAGCCAAGTACATCTTGTATTCTGTTAGATTTACTCGCTGTTCGATGGTAAAATTGTGTGCTAGGGTGGAGGATATTGCTCTTATGAGCTCTTATCCTAAAGCTTTAAGCATGTTAAAATGCAAGTCTTGGTTTTCCCTATTTTCCTAACGAGTCAAGCTTAAACATTTGTAGTGAATTACTGTGGAAGTTGATTATTCACCAAGTACCTTCACATAGCATATATGTTTGTCATAACTTATGCACAAAGTCATTTTGTAAATGAACATGTCAAACTTTGGCCTTATTGTGCAAATTCAAAACCTGAATTGACAAAATGTTGGTCATCTGTTTCTGAAACCAAGCAGTGATGTGCCATTCTATATTCAAATTTGTTTCCTCTTGGTAGCTGTGGCACAAAAATAAAAAACCTTGTCATTTGCAATTGAAATCGGGGCAGTGGCTTTTTGTTCCATCTTCATACTATTCCTCCATTGTGCTGTGCCAGACCATTTTCTTTAGAACTTAGAAGGTGACAAAATAGCTGGTCTCATCTCTTGATTGTGAGTAGTTTTGATGCATTTTTTTAACATGGTTTAACTCTAATGATATGCTGAATTGTTACAGTTTTCCTTAGGATTACTCTTTGAATGCATTTAATCTTTTCCCTCTTGGCATGTATAAATATTACATAACCTGATTGTAATTAATAATTTAATATCTAAAGACTGCCTCATTATTTGATATTTCGAGGTTTCAATATCTTGCCCATACTTAGGTGATGAATATCCTGAAATTGGCTGCTGAAATGAGTTTGTCTTGCATTACAACCTACAAGCTAGATGCGCTAAAAGCTGTTCGCAAAAGAAATGAATCCAATGATATTGCCACTGTTCAGAACTACCAGCCTCTGAATTCACCCGAGGAGAAAACATCTACTGTTCTTGGATTGCATCCTGACGACGCGTGCAATGAAATTGGTGCGTGAACTTTTATTTTTGTGTTATGTAGTTTTATGTGCAAATCTTGACATCATTAGTAGGAATATGGATTAACATGTTACACAATTTTGGTATCCATCATAGTTATCAAAATCGCACGAATCCTTGTATGAATCGTGCATTTGAATCGATTCATCCAAAATAGATTCAAATCTATGGGTCATTCAAAACCCACCCTAAATCTGTCATGGATTGATCAATTGGGTAATACTAGTGATCTCCTGAACCTGAATCAATTAATTCCACTGATTTGGTCTATCAATGGAACTCAAATTTTTTTGAAAGCAAAATAGGAAATCTCATCAAATACAAATTTGGAAAACAAGTATTTAGGAAGATAGATTATAAAATTGGAATACACAAATTAAATAATAATAATTATTTCATAACATCTTATTGATTTAGGATTTAAATTAAAGTCTACATCAATTATAATTTAGAAAAAACCAATGAAAATTTTATTACACTTTTGAATTGACTAGTGTATCCTTTACAAATTAATGCTATAATTCTCTTGTTTAGTAATTGCCAACTTATAATTCCATAAATCTATAATCTCTCTCATATATAATACAAGGATAACTGGAGAAAATTGGTGAAAATGCACTGATAATCTAAATTGACAAATAAAAATGAACAAATAAAAAGGCTAAGTAACAATTATTCTGGAACAAAAGGAGTAGTAATATCTTAAGTTGAACATATTAAATGTTCTAGTTTTATAATATATGTGCTTGAACCAAATCTTACGAATCGTTTAATTCACAAACTCTTGATTTCGATTCTGAATTTGACAACTATGGTAATCATATTTCATGTATTTGAATTCAGCATATCATTCGGTCGTGTAATCATATTTTATTCCCTCCTAGTAGATTTTCATTTCAAATGAACTTCCAACACGATACCTCTGATTAATTTCCTACTCAATAATCTTATCATTCTTTTCAGTTTATCTCTGTATGTCTCATGTTTGTTATGAACTTCTTAATGTGCTTTTTTCTGTAGTTACAAATTTATGTAATTTCTAACATTATAGTTGGCAATGAAAAAGAGAATGCAAGAACTTATGTTAGCACAGCTGGCGTCAGGAAGAACAAGCGACGAATGAAAAATGGGCCTGGAAGAAATCAGTCTGTGGGTGGTAGGGTTGAAAATTCAAAAGGCTTTTCTCCTGAAAGCTTTGATCGTGTTCTCCTTGATGCTCCTTGTTCAGCTCTTGGATTGAGACCTAGACTTTTTGCTGGAGAGGTAATGCAATCTGAAATGAATTAATTTGTTTGTCTGTAAAATATAATTTATTCTCACGGGATTATCTGTTCATATAACTTCATAAGTTTACGATTTCTTTGTATTTGAACGTAAATGTTTCGTAGCTGCGATTGGTTAGGGCAATTACATGATGTTTACTTAGCATAGAAAAATGATTCTAAGTTTTTGGGTCTGCTGTTTTTGCATCGTGTTTTCTCCTTCCCTCTTTCTCTGAGTTTACAAACTATCTTTTTCTATCCGGAGTTCTTGTGCTTGTTTCTTCATAAATCATAACCAATATTGCAATGCACAATCTGTGGTACTTGAATCATGAATTATTACTTTTCTATTACCTTCATTACATATGTTTTCCTTGTAAAAAGTTAAGTTGATTTTGCAATATTTTCCCAGGAAACTGTAGAATCTTTGAGACACCATGCAAAGTATCAGAAGAGAATGTTTGACCAGGCTGTTAAACTAGCTCGCCCTGGTGGAGTTATTGTATATTCGACGTTAGTTACCTTGAGTATCAGCTTCATATTTAATTTGTGATCATTTCTGCTATTTAAATTAAGATAACCAAATTTATTCTGCTTGATAACAAGTCAAATGCTTGACATAAGCCAAAGCCTCCAGACCCTCTCCCATATGTTGCATCTTAATCTTAGCTATGTTCCCTTGCATGGTTTTACTGTGTTTCTGTAGGTGTTATACCTACAGAATTCAGGTGTGCTTATGAGTAACCGAAATTTGAGTTGTTGACTCCTCTAATATTATAAGAGATTTGCTTAAAAGTATTTTGATAATGATAATAACATAATATGCTATCTGCTACTTTTCAATTTTTTATAATAAACCCTGAAGTTATTATTTCCTATTTATTAATTTATTTGTTTTTGGTTATGTGATCCTTTCAGATGTACGATTAACCCCGGTGAGAATGAAGGAGTAGTTCGATATGCTTTGGATACGTACAAGTTCCTTTCCTTAGCACCACAGGTTGATTCCTACAAGTTTAGTCCTTTTTTTTTTTTTGCACTGCCATTATTTTTTGTTGTTTCTTTATTTATGCTCTTTTTGTATAATTATACTTTTAAGACAGTTAAGTATTTTCTCTCTAGGAGCCTCATAAGATCCTGGAAAAAGAGAGTTGCCTTTACCACTATGATTTACCTAGGTAGTCAGAATTTCTTAAACAATAAATTTGCGGTAGCTATAAGTTGAGAGAATAAAATATACCTGCAGTTCTATAGTGCATTGCTCCTTAATCACCCATTTAGTTAATTATATCATTCTGCAACATTCTTTAAGGTGTTACGGATTTTGGTTGTACAATATGAAAAATTGCGAGTGCTGAAATATTCCCTTCACTGAGGTCCAAAAATATCAGAGCTCAAATGTTTCATTGTTTGCCACCTTTATATATTTATTTGTTTATTGGCAGTTTAACTTGAGTAAGATTTAATAAATGGTATCTTGCAGATTCTGCTCTTTGTCGAATTTTGTAGATATATATAGTTGTGCATTTCAGTAAAGAGAGTTTTAGATGAAATCCTTAAAATTTGATGCTATGAAGCCAAGGTTCTTTTTAGAATGGTCATGCAAAGGGAATTTTGAGATATAACTTGTAGTCATAGTAGTCAAGGCGTTTGTAGGTGTATTTAAGTACGTCTCAGATGCATTGGCAATATTGATTGAGGCTGGCCCCCCCTATTTGTAATTGGACAAGCACAAATAACACTTAGGTGTTGTCTGGTTCACTCCACAGAATAAAATGGAATAGTATGGGATAGAATATGTATTCTGAAAAAAATCCTCAAGAAATGCTTATTCTATTATGCTCTATTCCATTCCATCCCATCCAGCAAACCAAACGCCACAGTAGTGTTTCAAATGGTGCTGTATGTTATCCCATCATCTTTAACCCTCGCCCAATTACGAACGAAAATCAATGTTTTGATTGTACTTGAAACTGAATTTGCTTCTTTTTTCAGCATCCAAAAGTTGGAGGACCTGGTCTTGTTGGTTGTTGTGAATTTCCCGATGGATACAAGGAGTAAGTACTGCACATTATTTCTTTTCAGAAACATAAACTTCTAGGTTTTAGCACATTTAGCATTTTCATGTTGTGAATTATATGTTTTGTTTTTATTTTCGAAACTTACAAAAATTAGCATTTTATGCATGGAAAAATATGTAGAACTTTTTGGTCACCAGAAATAGCCTAACACAGTAGTGATTAAAATTAAGTATTTGTAGTTCCACTAACCAGATGTTAGAGGTTCGTTGCAAGCTGAGAAAAGAGAATAAAAAATTGAGGCAGAACTCGTTTGATCATTTGTTTAGAAATGGCTAATCCTTTTTTTTTTTCAAGTTATTTTGAGAAAGAAAAGAATTATACTTTCTGTATATATAACCTTAATTCTCTTCTCTTGGTTTCTTCACACGTTTTTTGAATGGTTTTTTTTTCAACTTTTAAACTCTAAAAGTTTCAATATTAAACTTAAAGTCTCACTTTGCGTCCACTATGATCTATACTAGATTCTCTGTTTTCATTTTTCATCAACGCACTTATTTCTCTTCATCTTTTTCAGTTGATTCAATTAATTTCCTACATTTGTTCTCTTGTATTGTTTCACTTAATTCCTGATAACTTTTTAGGTCAAAGATATAACAACATAAATGATGATGAAAATGTCAAGTAATTCATAGAAGGATATCCTAGTAGCACTAGCAAAAATCAAGACTTCCATAGATTTGATGAAATTCTCAATGTGTTATTCTGAATGTGTGCCACTTCTGAAGTTATAAATGTACAGTTTGATTAGTTTTTTCCGTAATTTTCCTCGTCAGGGAATGGTTAAGACCTGGTGAAGAAGAACTTGTTCAGAGGTTCGATCCTTCATCCTTACTAGACACAATCGGGTTTTTCATTGCCAAGTTTGTTGTTGGCCCTAAAGATGCTTCAACTTTCTGAAATATGTGCAATTACATTGAGAATGGGTAAAGGGGGAATGCTTGATTCGATTGTGTTGCGGCTTCCAGTGCATGGTGCAGCGATGGTGATGATAATAATTCAGCATTCGTTGTATTTGTCACAAATATCCCTTGAAAGGGGAAAAGGAGTTGGAGCAAAGGTGGGTAAAATTTATTTGAAGCAAGAGAACAAATCCAAATTGCTCAAGTGTAACTCTGTAAATTGTTGGCAACAAAACCTTTTATGTGCCTTTTGAATAGATATAGAATAGGTTTTTTCTTAATAAATCCTTTTAAGAAATTTCTATTCAATTCCATCATATTCCATTTTATTATGCGTAAAACACCACCTTAATGTGTTATGTAGTGGAACATATTGAAACTTCATTGTTTAAATTCTTGTAATTTCTATTCCTTTGGTATCATTTAAAAGGTTTTTTTAGCTTCTATGTGATATTTACAATTTGCAGACGACCGTGCTACTGATTGTACAGCTGGTCGGTGATCTATTGTTTTGTTATTGTTATTCTGTGACTCATCATCTCTTTGCTATTCTAGTAGTATTAATTGGTCCATATTGTGATCAATGTAGTAAGGTATTGACATCCAGAAATCTAAGTTCGAATCACAAATATGGTGAAAATTCTACCGGCCTCAGGTTTCAGTTACATACAAGGTGGATTGAGGATTTGTTTGGTATGGGCACTAGTACACATTTACACCATTAAAAATTTATTAGATTTCAATTGTTGTAGCAATGGAGTTGAAAGTTTCTAAGTTCGTTATGTCATGTGGCATAATGGGTCAATAGTGTTCACAGACACATTGAAATATTGTAACCTAATCATATAAATGTTGAAATTACAAGTATTTCTTCCGTACGCATTTGGTCTCCGGGAAAAAGGCTGGAAATGAAAACCGTTAGGAACTGATACCGGTTGGTTGGCTGGCATAGAAAAAGAAAGCAAAAGGGTGCCGTGTAGACATGCGCTACCCAGGTTGTCCACTCCCAAGCGGTTTCATTGAAATGCTTCACTTTTTAGCTGAAGAATGCACATAGACAAAATATATATATATATATATATATATATATATATATATATATATATATATATATATATATTCACTCCACATTTCTCCATATAAAATTATTGTGTCAGATTCATCTTTTGTCCCTTCACCGTTGTTCTGGAAGTAATAATTGAATAATCAAACTTACTCTAATCTTAATGTCAATTTTCAACATTAATAAAGTGCTTTGAACGTTCAGACCATCCCAAAAATAGTGAGCATTAATTTGTGCCATAAATAATATACCAAGATCCAAGATCCAATCACCGTGGCGATACAACTTCTCAAGAGTGAAAAGAGTAAGAAGATTTTAAATTTTGATCAAGAGTGAAAAGAGTAAGAAGATTTTAAATTTTGAGGTACCTGAGCTCAAACCGGAACTCCCAGTTTCTTTGTTCACTTTGGAAGGAAGCTGTGACCACTAAAGCAAGTCTAGTGGTTAAAAATTAACATTCAAACACAGTGCTTGAAAATTGAAATAACAATTCGTGAATCGTGACCTAGTCCAAGAAATCCTCAAATATAAAACATGTATTTTTACAATGGATGACAAATGATATGCAACGATAAAGAAAGTGCACTTACCACATTCAAATATCACTGGAAAATGGATAAGCAAAAACATATAGAAATTATTAATTTGTAGCAATGTGTTTACGTAAGCATTATATAACTGATGTGATTGAATCAAACAAACTCTTTTCTAAACTATGCCGTTTCTCATCATTCAAACAGAGATTTGCAGCTGCAGCTATTATTACTCGCAGGCAGTAAAAGTTCAAACAAATGTATGCTACCGAGAGATACTAATTGCTAACATTGCCGCCAAATTCCTTTTGGATATCACTGAATGATATAGTGGCAGATCCGCGTCTTTTGGCCTTTCGCTGCGAAGGATGATCCCTCCAACCAGTCATGTAGATCACCTGAAATTAATAGGATTGCACTATCATATTACGATTCATGTAAGTTTAGCGCACATCTATAGCTATTTTCGATAAGAGTAGAATGAATAAGACAGTGTCTCAATGTAAATAAGACAACAAAAGGTTGGTCAGATAAATGTTTCTTTTATCCAATTAAATAAAGGTTGAATACCCCTGAACTTGTTCTTGAACACTCATTTGGCCCCTGAAGTTTCAAATAACCCCACGAACTTGCAAAAAGTGCACCAATTTGGCCCGTCAATGAGACATTTCAGTTTTTGGTTGGCTTGACTTTTCAAATATATCATTTTTCTTCTTCCAATCAAAGCTGATATATGACATTGAGAGGGCAAACAGGTGCACTTTTTGCAAGTTTCGGGGGGTTATTTGAAACTTTTGAAAGTTCAGGGGGGCAAATAGGCTTTTAGAGACTAGTTCAGGGGGGAAAACGCTTACTTGGAAAGTAGCAGGGACAGTGCCATCTTCAGCTGCAAACATTGAATCGTAAATAGCTGCAGTAGCCAGTGCCGTTTCCCGCTTTAGAATCTGTCCTAATTCCATCAACAACAAAACTCTCCAATGAAATTGTATCATCACCAAGAGCTATTTCAATGCAAATCAAAGGCTTTTACAATAGTACTGAGTCTCACATTATTCCTTTGCAGAAGAGCGTTAGTTTCACCCATTGCCCGAAGATGCTCTATCAGCTCAAGAGCTACAAGAGCACAAAAGTAAACAAACCTTGTGAGATTTAATATCATAGACAACACTAGGTATCAATCAACACTATTGAGCAGTACTTATCAGGGCATTTTTCTCACCACTTTTATACCTAACTACATATTCATCCACGTCAACTCCAGGAAGGGAAAAGCCTGCCCTGGTCAAGAGATTGCCTGCATCGCGAACCTGTTCCACAATCAGAAAAGTAGGGTTATTAGTACATCAACTATCACGAGGAACGGAATTCGAAGTAAGACACAAAAATGTAGATTTCAACTCTCCACCCTCGCAAAAGTAATGGAAAGAATGATGGCATAAAGAACTTTTTGGGCCCCGTGGAATGATCCGTTTGCCCATTTGGTCCTTGTGCTATACACGTTACCTAATTGGACCATGTGTTATTCAATTTATTATCTTTTTGGTCCCGTCACATGATCCAAAAAGTTAACTAATTGCATACCACAATGACCAAATGAGTAACAAATGTATAGCAGAGCGACCAAATAGGCAAACTGACTATAACACAGGGTCCAAAAAGTTATATTTGCCAAAAAGAATGACGACATCTACAAAAAAGTTAAAAGTTAAATGAAAAAACAAGCGCCCAGCTCACCATCTGACACAACTACTACTACTGCACTAAATTTCACTAAGAGCATAGCAATCAATTATCAGGAAGTTTGCATTGCAGCTAATGAGAATGAAAAGGAATTCGTACTTGTGCCAAGGGTGACACTCGAGGACTTATGCCTCCTTCACGCTCCATCTGAGCCACGGTGCATGCTATTCGGAGCTCTCTACTCACAAACAAAAACAAGAGGGAAATGAAGAACAAAATTGATGCATATTTCTTTTCAACACAAGAAAAGGAGAGACAAAATAATAGTACTTCAAAGTTTCTCCACCAAGAATAGCAGCTAAAAAAAGTCCGTCCGGCTTCAATGCCAATCTGCACTGAAACAAATACAACAAAACCGAAAAGAGGTCATGGACATATCTAATTGATTTACAACAACAACATTACCCCAATTGCCTATCAAGGCTCCAGCACAAACTGGGTAATGCCTTCCTTTGAATAGTTAACATGGAAATATCTAATCATACCATAAAAAAATAGATGATAAAACAATCATTAACATGGAAAGAAAGTCTAACCGTACTCTCAAAATAAAAAAAAATCAAGAATAATTGGATCTCCATATCTGCTAAGGTTTACCATTTACAAGGAGAACTCAGGGTTCAGTATATTCTTACTGTTTTATTACTAGGAATATCCTATCAGTTCCTTAGCTATGTTCTCATTTCTCTCAAGAGTTCTTGTGCTAGTCTAAGTCTTTAAGATATTAAGCTTTCGATATTTCTTATCAATGCCTTACAAATTTCAGTCATGATATTCAGTTCAAAGTTCATACTGGAACTTGGAAATAAACAACAATTTCTTAAATAAAAAAAAAAGTGTCTGTCCAGCAAGAAAAAATATATTCAATTCAAAGTTCATACTGGAACTTGGAAATAAACAACAATTTCTTAAATAAAAAAAAAAAGGCTGTCCAGCAAGAAAAAAATATAATGTTATCTCACAAGTTTTGAGGAGTACATAGTTATAGCTTGCATTTTAATGTCTAAAAAATCCACGAAAAATAAAGCATTGCCCAAACACCACACTGACCCTCTCTGATAACTTTTACAGATAATCACTACCATCATTCAGTGTTTCACATCAACAAACTGGTGTAATGAACAGAATGATATTTGACTGGATATATGCCCAATATTTTAGCTAAAGAGGCATAACAAATGCTCTAAATATATAATAACTTAAAGAACAATTTTCTCATGCACAAGTTAATTATGTTCTGAACATGTCGCAGACAGACTCAAGGCGGCTTTAACAATTTAGAGCAACTAGAATCTAATGACAATCAATAGATATTCTATTCCAACAATCAAACATTACATGCTGCATTACAATTAAGCTAAAAAGAAGGCCATGCAACAGAATATAAGGTGCAGCTGTTCAAGCAGATGATGTAAGTGAGTTATGGTGGGAAACAACGAGATAAAGTGATAAACAGGCAAAAAAAAAAGGAGAAATTTAAAATAAGGTGTTGTTTGTGTACAGCCACTGGCCCTCTTATGTCCAGTAAATACTGTCCATTCAAGTCAGCGTATACATCATCATCTAGAAATCTGGTTATGTCCCAGTCTCTATATGGCATATATTATAAGGTAACTGCAAACATGAATTAAAACATTTTTATAAATCTAATTTCCCTATCTTAAGCAAGAGTGTTGAACAAGATATAAGAACTGTCTATGCAAAGGTGAAATGGGGACAGGAGTAGTAGAAGGAATGGAAAACAGTGGTTAGTAGTTTAACCAATCCAAGAGAAAATAAGTAACACTTACCCTAGGGACCTTGCAAGCCACAAAACCTAACTTCAAAAAAGAGTGCTTATATTCTACTTTGGCAGACACCTATCCTTGCTATCTTAGTTTAATCCACAAAATATTTAGCAGAGTGAAATGCCAACCAAAATTTCGTAGATTTATCTATCCCAATTTATAAATTCATCACTGGACCCTTCTTGCCTTTGAATAGTCAACAAGTTCATATCATGTTCCTCTCTTCAATTTTGGAACTCATTACTTGTCTTTCAAAGTCAACATCTCATGAAGCATACACAAGTAGCTCCACCAAAGAATTTGTCACTTGGGGAACAGCCGTAATAATTTCAAACTTATAAAATGTGCATAATAGCTTCACACTAAAATCATAGTGATAAGAAGTGGATCATAGAATTACATACCTGAATCATGGCTCCAGGAAGGTCATTAGTCCAATGAAGTCCTAAGCAACTTATTACCAAATCTAGCGAACTTCAAGTTCACAAAATGAAAAATATTACAATTAATAAAAATATTATAATAGAAATGTCGATTTTCAGAGCTCGTAACAGATATAACAATCATAGCAAAAAAATACCTTTCTTTTACAGGCAGGAACTCTTCATCACCAACCACAAAAGATGTGTTGATTTTGTTATCAACACTTTCTTTTGATCTTTCACACAATTTAATCATATCATGGGACATGTCCATCATAATGAGCTTCTCAATGGAACCTGATATGATAAAAAAATGAGTACTTGTTCCATGTAATTCCAAAAGGAAAAGTTATGCAAGTTAATATTAAAAGTAACTATTTAAAGTCACAAGTGACTAAGGTGGCCATTCGTAACATCCTATTCATGATTTGAGCATTAATCAAATAGGGTTTGTAGACAAAGAAGCTCTGAAGCTGGTTAGGGCTAAGGATCATGGATCAGAGGATCAATGAAGGACTCACAGGTAATGAAGCAAAAATCGTTTTATGTTACAAAATAAAAAATATTATACAAATGTATGGAATCATGAATATATATTAACAATAGTTTTAAAAAATGAAACAGAAAAAAAGAAGTGTATTCTAACTCAAAGACATTATCAAAATTTATTTATTAATCCCTAAAATAAAGATTCAAATTTTAACAAAACACTTTTCATATGGATACTTAAAAAAATTAGCTACTTAGCATTTTCCAGTAATTTTTTGTGCTTCTCACCAACAAAATGATGTAAAGAGGAAACTTCTTCATTTGAATTTTCAGATTAACCTTTCATTTTGAAGCAGCCATTCATGAAAAGAATTAAAGTTCATCGAATGGTGCAACAATATTTACTTAACCTGACTACATCTTCAGTTTAACTTTCCTAACTTCTATATCAATTATCATCATTAGAAAAAGAAATCCATGGTCTACCTCAAGAATAAGAATTTCACTGGAGAAAATGGAAGGGACACGGAAGGGATCACCCATATGAATCAAGAAGTAGATTGCCTTCTATGTATTTCAAAAAGTAGTCCTTTTATTTTGGTTTGTTCACTACCACTACTCTAATAGAATAGAGACATTTCCAACTTACTAGTTACTGCAATAAAATATATGCAAACTTCCATTTTCTACTTAAATTAATCAGTATTTAGTCCATTTCTGATGCACAACTATTAGCATCAAATTTTTCGGAAGGAGAAATGTATGGCATCAATAAATCACTGTAAAGGCAACATCTCTAATGTAGTATCTTAGGAGATCACTACCCAAATAAAGAACCTCCAGAAGTTTTGTTTCTCTGCCTAAACATGTGATCATGCTACCAATTTGAACCATTATGCATTGACTCTGGACTATCCCAACATTAAAGAGATCTAAGACAATTTTCAGATTAAAAAGTTTCCCTACAGTTCATCAGGGCTTGCCATGAAAGCTTCATCCTGAAGAAAAGCAATATGGATAAAATATAGGAATTTATTATTTTTGTGTCCATAAAAAAATGGTTGAGAATTGTAAGGTTCTAGCTAATAGCAGAAATAGCAAGTGATGAATGGATATAAGTAAAAGGAAGAGGTTGCAAAAATGAACACTTACCACGACCACGTAGCAAGCGTTTGACAGATTCCAAAGAACCCCCCAAACATAGTGCTGTAGGAAATGTTTTCTTACAGTCCTACAAGAAAACAATTGATTTCATAGTAAATTAATAAAACGTACAATTAAGCAATAGCAAATTGCTATGCAGTGGAGAAGTATACAGGGAGAAGAGAAGACCCTTCTATTCTTATTTGTATCTCATGATAGACAATACAGTCTTTAAGGAGAACCTACAACATCCTCAGGATACATAAAACAGGGACGTGCGAAGACTTAGAATAAAATTGAAAAATGAAAATACAAAGATTTTCATCACCTCTAACCGATCTACTAGATTCTCAGCAACAGCATCAACAAACGAATCATTTGGGCGCATCAACCATGCAGCTCGGTCACGCTGCCGCCAAAAAACTACCTCGGTTAGTGGAAAATTAAGCATGGAACGGTATTACAGAAAAAGAACACTGGAAATTAATGTTACAGTCAATTCAAATCCTGTCAAAACATTAAAAGAGAACATAAAATAAATAAAATCCTAAAATTTAGTTTTAACTTGTTGTAACATTCTAGATTCATTTAAACACAAGTACAATAAAGCAGAAAAACATAAATAGTTTGAAAATAAACATTTAAAGTCAAACATTATATTAGTATCAGAGAAATAATGTACTTTGATAGGAAGAGAAACAAAGGGGCTGAAATTTTACTTGTTTGCATTTGAGTTGACGATCAAAGATCTTGAGTCTTGTACTATCGTCTGTAGAATAGGAATTGGATGGGGTGAAAGCATAAGGTTCATTTGATGCCCCTGTTTTTGTAATTGAAGATGAAGAAATTCTCCTATACAAAGACAATCCTCTCATTTCTCTTGCACGTTTGCTTTTGTGACGGAATGAAATCTGAATTAGGTCAATTAACATTACTATTAGTGAAAAGGAATATAAAAACTGGTTCTGATTAATTTGTGAAAGAAGGTGATGTCATGTGTATGGGAGAAGAGATTATCTTCTATGTTTAAGTCAATTTTATCATAGCCAGACCCATGATAGAACTGGCAAGCCTACTGGTTCATGTTTAAGTCAAGAACATAACAAAATTATCACTGCTGAATTACAATTTTGTTAGAATCAACTAATTCACTCTAGTCAGTGTCATATACACATTCATGGATCTCACTTATGCCTAAAATAAGCTTAACCTAGCAAAATCTGACTGGTAGACATATGAGGCAACTAAACCCACTAATTTTCACAAGCCTAACTCAGAGGTTTCAGAAAACAGTTTCCAAGTCCAATATCATAATGATTTGCAGCTTCAAAAGCAATGAAATGACATCAAAGTCAATAAAGTAACAATCTTTATCATAATAACAAGCTGCAAAGCTAAAATTGAAGTGAAGAGAGTTTAAAAGTTAATACGTTTTGGATCAACAGTACACAATCCGTGAGATGCAGAATGGGTGCAGAGAAGGATCAGGTGGTTTAACACCTATAAAAAAACAAAGTAGGAAAAATCAATTAGAAAATTACCAGGGAACGGTAGGCGGAGAGGAGGCAGCAGTTCCGGCAGCGAGGCGAAGGAGCGCAGGCGGGACTGGGGTAGAAATTGAGCAAAATGAAAAACAGGGTTTTCAGTTTTTTTTTTCCACCGGTCGCTATTTGGCTTAGCGCCTAAGTCCTGAAGATTAGTGCTTAAAGTCCTCTAGACCCGATTAATATATGAACAACCGACTAGCATCATTGATTTTTCTGTTATGTTAAAATATTAAATCAGTTAAACTGCAAAATTTTTTATGATTTTAATCAATCATCACCCTGGTTTAAAATCAGTTAAACTGAAAAATTTTTATGATTTTGAAAAATCATCACCCTGTTTAAAAATCAGTTTTGCTGTAAAGCTCTAATTTCCTTTTGACCAATATACTAATTAATTCATTTCTAAGTATCTGAATTTACCCTAGAAAATTTACCGTTTCTGAACTTTCAAAGCGACCATGTAGCTCTCTGAATATTTAAATAGTGCGTCATTTTACTCCTTGAATATCAGGTGTCAGTTTCGAAATAAAAATGATATCTTTGAAAAATCAAATCAACCGGAAGTTGACACGCAACGTTCAAGTAGTAAAGTTGTGCACCTTTAAAATTTGAAAGAGCTACAAGGTAAATTGAAAGTTAGAGAGCAGTAAATTTTTTGAGACAAATTCAGATTCACAAAGGTGCATTAAGTTTTTGTTTTTTAAATACACTTTTCTCGTAAATATTAAATATAACCAATTATAATTCCAACTTGATACTCAATTATACACTTTATTTTATCGTCGTGTATGGATTTTATTTTGTTAGATTTCTGACCTACTAACATGTAATTCTCTCATCCGGACACATCTTCTTAAACTCGGAATGGTCATAATTTCCAATGTTGCCAAATCTTCGACACTTCATCTTGAGTCTGAGGGCACTCTCAACTTCATCTCTCCACCCTTTTAAATGTTACAAAACATCTAATGTACAATTAATAAAATAAACTCACACCTTTTGTGTTAAAATTCATGTATAAATATATTATAGTACTCAAAAACCAAGAAAAGGAACTAGAAATGGCTCCCACGCATCGCTGTGTACTAACTCCAATTGATCGGCCCTCAGGTTCCCTACTCACCTTTGTGAAACCAACCTTCGTGTGGTTCCCCATAGTGTTACTCTCCAAGAGTATTCCAAATCAACAGTCGGCAAACCTTGCAAATAAGCTAGCTTCAATCATCCTCTTCTTGCAAATACCCTTTATGAGCTAGCTTCAAACATCCTCTTCTAACTCATGTGCAAGTTTATTGTACCAACTTGAACTTCATATCGACCATTTTTAACATCATGTAATAGTATGATGTTTTTGAATCGTCGTAGCTTCTTCAACTACTTTTCAGGAACCTCTCCAAACACTATATTGTGACCAACATTGTCCAATTTTTTTATTGTAATAAGATTCTTCTTTTGGACATACATCCTTTCGACATGCAAGCTTCCATTTATTTCCCCATTGGTTTGAAAATTTTGAATCTTTCATCTCTTTTTTAAAGAAATTTTCGCAATTGTACTTACATTAATGCAGAGAAAAATCTCACCCCACCCCACTCATTTGTAGACTCGAACATGTAACTTTTTTTTAAAACCTCCAGAGGAACAGTGTGTTCCTCCATCGGAAAAAGATTGGGGCGGGTGAAAATTTTGGGGCGCTCATCCCAACTAGGTTGATGCGAGACGCTTACCTACAAAACACCCGCTCCTCTTTTAATAAAAAGAGCGTGTCACAAATCGTGAACCGTCCAAGCATTACAATATTCAATTACAAGGAAGCTAGCAATTGTCCCGGATTAACAAAGATATCCAAGGTCGTAAAAGAAATACAATGCTTGTTACAATAAAAGATAAACCAACATAAGTGAATGCTTTTAGAGAAGATGTCCTCCGGATCCAAGATGCCCTCAAAGACAAAGGGGTTTCTTCTCTTCCAAAGTAGCCAGGTGATAATAAACCAAAGGGAGGTCCTGAAGTTGCTGCTCGAACCTTGCTGAAAGAAACTTCACCACACGTTTAAAAAATTGAGCAATGATGGTAGAAATGGAGTTGGGTAGTTCATCCAAGACAAAAAATCTTGCCAAACACGAGCGCTTTTGTGGCAATGCAACAAGACGTGATCCATGCTCTCGGTTTCATTGCAAAAAGGGCAAGTTGCGTCCACTATAGGTTCTGAGGTATGTAATTGGGAATTTTTCCACCCGAAAACCGAGAGATGATGCACACGAGTGTAATAAAGGTTTCGAACAATTAATTTCAAGGAGTGAGCTCTTGTGATAGTTAATTTTGAGGACCGAAATTAGCTCAAAACATTTCAGATTCGCATAAAAGGTGCAATTACAGTCAAATCTGCCGAAAGAAAATAAAGTGTCGTTCGCGAATTGAAGTAACGAGATGTCGTTTTGAGAAGGCTCCAATTTGAAACCTGGAAGCAATCCCTAATTAATGCTTGAGTCGATGAGTGTTTCAGACCTTCAATTGCTAAGAAAAAATAAAAAAGGTGATAGCGGATCGCCTTGTTTGACCCGTTTCTGAAGACGGATCGGAGCACTTGGAGAGCCATTAATGAGGATCGACGTGCTCAAGTGTTTTCTACGATTAGACAGCCAAGAGATTCATTTGTTGTCGAAACCCATTTTTGAGAGAACCGCATCGATAAATTTCCAAGAGACGCAATCAAAGGCTTTGTGAAATTCAAGCTTGAGCAATAGGCAAGAACGACGGGAAGAGTGAACATGGTTGACAATCTCCGAAGCCAAAAAGGAGTAATCTGAATATTGTGGCCTTTAATAAAAGCGAATTGATTATCCGAGACCAAGTGGGGCAAATTTGGTTGAAGCCTATATGCCAAAAGCTTTACCACAATCTTGTATACACCATGGATTAGTGCAATCGGTCTAAATTAGGGTAGTGTGGCAGCTCTAGGTGTTTTCGGAATCAATACCGTGAAAGACCCCTTGATACTCGAAGGCAACTTGCAAGTGGCGTGGAATTCGTGGATGAGGATCATGATGTCGGGTTTAAGGTCCTCCCAAAAGCGCTTGTAGAAGAAAAAATTAAAATCATCGGGTTCGGGTGATATATTTTCTCCACATTCTAAGACACAATTCCAAACTTCATCTTCCGTAAAAGGTTCAATTAATGACAAATTTTACTATGCGATAACTCTCTTGAAATTTAATTGACGGAGCGAAAAAGGTATGTCCGGGGCAACGGTAAATAGCGATGAGTAATAGTTTTGTGCTGAGTTGGTAATATCCTCATTGCTAGAGGTTAAACTCCCATCTATTTCCAATTGAAGAATCTGATTATTTCGATAGTTGGCTAATGCCGTACGGTGGAAGAACGTGTTAGACATGATGTATGCCCTAGAAACAATTAAGGTGATATGTCTTTATTAGCTATAATGTACAAACTGTTTTGAATTATTAATCATAATAATCAAATACATCTTTGTTACTTATCAATGTTTTTTATTTATTGTATCTCGCTGGTATCATATATGTTTGATAATGTATATGCGCATTGATGAAACAAATTTCGTGACTAATTCATAGTGTAAAAGTGCAAGGACATAGTGGGAGCTATGTGGAGTGAGAACTGCACATACATGTTACTATGAATAGTCTGAATATCCCTAGTCATAGTTTCATTGAGACTGGACATCAATGGAGGGGATAGACTAGCATGTGTAGGCTTACTCCTTGGATTAGTTCCAAGCAGCCGATCTCACGAGTTGAAGGTGGTACCTTGAGTTAACACATGAAAGTATTCGGGTAATACATTGGAGACCGCCATAAGATAGACACTCAGAAATAACTATATCCATGAGTTGGTGTCATGTCTTATTGCAGTAGCAGTATAGAATTTGCTTAGACATTAGTATATGTACATGAATTTAAAAAAGGTCTTTAATTAAACACATAATTTTCTACTATTTTATCGACATTTAAATAGCCCCTTCTATTCAAATTCGGGAAATTTGGTTGAACTAATTTTTCGTAGTAGGTAGCATCCATAGCCACTCATTATAATCCCCACTATCATAGGTCAAGTCATAACAATATAACTATGGTTGGAACTCATCCATTTGCATCTCTTGCAATTGCTAATCTATTTGAGTTCTCTTTCTTGAGACTTGCATACACAATTGTACAACTCCTCAAGTGTGTCTCCATTTTGGCATTAACTCCAATAATATGGAAAAATAACCCTCTTTGTTTAAGGCACTAACCACATCTAGTCTCATGACCAAACACATGTTAAAGGAAGGCATGTTGTACATGTGCTTACATCCGTTAAAAAGGTTCGTATCACGATTTATGACGGGAAGACTTTTTCCGCCTTAATATTGTTGTAAGGATTTCATTGGTGCCACTAGTCTCGCCCTAGTCTAGGTCTTATACGATGGATATGATTATGAAATAATAATCCCGTGCTATTAGGAATTATTAACTCTAAGGGAACATGCTCTGACTGGTATATCATAATCATTCCATTATGCCAAGACTCCATATAGCATGCAAAATAAACAAGGTCCATGTTTAAGTTCTTGCACCTATGTCTACATGTGTTAATTTAACAACTTAAACCACGTTTGTAAAACCATATACGGAATAAACTCTCATACTAGAAATTGACTAAGTCATAAAATCCCTTGGGTATACTTGAATCTAATACCGATGGTAATTTCGAGGTAGGAGAGGCCCCCTTAAAGTGAAAGAGCAGCCTTGTCCATTCCTTGCCAAAATTACCATGGGCAATTTGATTCATTATACCACGGATAATTATGATTTAAAGATTTCATTCTTTAATTAAGTGAAGTACGGGACGACCCTTAATTAAAGCATTTACCCATGTGGTAAAACATTGCTAATTTTATATAATAATCACCTAAACTAATTTTGACCAAAACCTTAATCTAATTATCACATCATTTTCTATAACAGGAATTGAAACCTTATTCACGCATAACATACTTTAATCAATTCATTGAAAATCACATTTCAACATATTATTATCAATCATGCATAGCAAAAGGCATGCTCTCTTACCACTATTTGTTAACAATATAGTAATTGAACATGCATAGGTTGCACTGCGGAAATTCAAAAACTTAAAATTAACTTAAAGATCTCCTAAGCATGCTATGATTGAAATAATCTAAGTTAAAACATTCTATAGATGCTTTTAGGTTTATAAAACATATGAAAGAAACCTAGCATCTAAAGATTAAAGCATTACCAGTTGATGCGTGCTTGATCTCTCTTTTGGTAGCGGCGTTCCCTTTGAGCAATTCTGACAGCACAAGCTTCCAAACTAGGAGAGCCTCTATGACTTGATCCACACGGATATTCACGGACCAAAACCTCGGAGAGGTAGAACCCGTCGATTGATAGCAGTTGCTAGACTACTTGTAATTCAACCCGAAAACCAAAATCGAAAGCTCACTTAAACTTAGAGCCTTCTAAAAGAATTCTTCAATTTGTTTGGAGAAACTCGTGGAGGATCTCACACAACAAAAGAAGAGGAGAGTAGAAATCAAAGAGAAAACAAGCTCAAAGTTTTTTGGTGTATGTGAATAATGAGAGGCTTAGAAGCCTATTTATAGGGAAAAAGGGGGAGTGATAGACTACCCCTAAAACTCTACATGGGATGGGATAAATTCCCATCCCATGTCTACGGGCTTACGTACAGCCCATGCTGCGCGCAAGCGCTGCCTTGCGGTAGCGCTCGCAGCCTGCAACTTACTAGTGCACGTGGGTTGCCCCCGAGTGCTAGCGACCCGCGAGCCCGTTGGCTCGTGGGGCAGTCACTCATGCCACACTTAGAACAACCCGTGTTCAGTTTGGGGCCCACTCGCAATCGGAAAAATCCCTTGCTCGCTTCGTGTAACCTCTTCCCTATTGTCTCATAATTTCTTTTAATTATTAATTTGGTTAAACCAACTAATAATTCTATCTTATATTTAGGTTGAATAAAGAACACTGATACTGAAAATGCATCCGCTCGATAACCAGTTTTTCAAAGGAGACATTTTCATGAGTGGTTTGAATGTGTGGCAAGGTTCCTGAAGAGCCTTGACTTGGATTATGTTTTGGATAATCCATATCCCGAACCCACTCGTAGAAGATCTATTTATTTATCAAATCGATAAGTATGTGAAGCACAAAAAGGCACTGTGATTTCGCAAAGAATTTCATGGTCAACACAATGCTTCCAAGGTACGGGGATCTTTGAAAAAATATAGACTTGGAGTCTATAATTATGCAGCTTGTAATGATATATAAAATTGAAACATTCATGCTATTCACAAGTCTAGGGGCTAACACCTTAGCAGTTGAGTTTGCCATGACTATTTATGATAAATCTGAACAGTTAAGGATATTGGGAATTATTTATGATCAAGAAACCCTAAAACAAATTGTATTGAAAAGTCTACCTCCTACGTATGACAATTTCAAAACAGATTTGTATGGTATCTATGATTATTGTAATTTTTCCAAGATGGTAGACTTATTGGAACAATATGATATACAGTTTGGAAATAAACTTGAGAATCAACTTGTTGCTGAGGATGGAAAGATAAGAAAGTCTAGAACTTTCAAGGTCAAGAGAAGACTCATGAAACGTGTCGAAATGAAACGAGAGTTAAGAGCTCAATTTTCTGAACAAGTGAAGAAGAAGCAAAGTCAGGCATCTACTTCAGGTATGTTCATGATAGAGAGTTTCTCTACAGTTCCCTATGAGTCTACTTGGGTATTAAATACTGGTTGTGGTACTCATATCTGTACTTCTGTGTAGGCATTGCGGAACAGTAGGAGGCTTGCAAAGAGGGAAATGGACCTACAAGTTGGAAATGGAGCACGGGTTGCTACAACAACTGTAGGGACATATAGCCTTCGTTTGCCTAGTGGCCTATTTTTAGTTTTGTAAAATTACTATTATATTCCAGCTGTCACTAAGAATATTATTTCTATTACATTTTTAGCAACAGAAGGATTTGAAATTTTATTCTCTCATAATAAATGTCAAATTCAGTGTGAGAATATTCTTTATGCTTGTGGAATATCTTTGAATGGAATTTATGTTCTAGATATTAAAACCGAAATTCTAAATATGAGCATTGTTTGCAAGATTTTGGCTATACTTGTTCCGAAAGACTTATCCCTGGCAACGGCGCCAAAAACTCATGCACCACTTTTCTACTGATAATATAAAAGTTCTTAATATGAACAGGTATTGTCAGTACCGCTTATCAAATAGAAAAATGATGATAACTGCAAGTATACAGTTGTGATGTACTTTTAAAAGATATTGATCTCACAGGGAAGGAATTCAGTTCTAAGGACCAACTAGAGTTATAGAACAAAAGAAATAAGATAGATTGTAGAGTTTGGATGATAGACTGATGAATAGACAGATGCATGAACATATTAGAGAAGATGTAAACTATATAGATACTCCTTAAGAGCAAGTATAGTAGAGAAAAACATGCAAAATCATCAAGAATATTTCATACACTAGATAACTTTAACAAACACGGTTCTAGACGCCCAAATATTCAATAATTCACCGTAGAGCAACACACGAAATGACTTTTCCAAATCTAGGGTAAACAAATTATGACACTTATAAAAACCAAGATAACAATAATAATATGTTTACTACGGGTCACTCTCACATAGCCATATTTAGTAAGTTACCACTCCAAAAATGTTGGCTCACTAAACAGTGTTATAATCACAGATCCAGTGATTATATACAATCTTGTTATTCCCGAAATCACTCTTAAAGTCAACTCGAAAGCATATAACTTTATCAATATAAATGACGCAAGATGAAATACTCGTATTGACACATAGACATATCATAAATTTTGAAATAGAAAGTATAAGTAGAAAATAAAGTAAAGTTATAAGGTATGCAAGTGAAAGCTAAAGTTGATCAAACCGTATCCACTCTTTTAATGGGAGTCGTCAATTCCCGCAATTCCTGCATCTACTTTAAATTCGGTCTCGCTCATACAGAACCTCAGCTAGGATGCTATTCCTTGTGAATATTGAACAAATGAATATTGAAGCACAGAAACTTTTATTGATAAGTGCTTTACAATTACATTCATACAACAATCGCTCGAATTTGTGGAGAAATATAGTGATCGAAATAAGAATCGAATCACTTATATATTTCTCTCACTAACACTTTGAACGTAACAAAATCTATACAATTTTCACTCTCTATCTATGCATACACGCATTCTTCATATGCATCAACCATATCACACCATTCACCCCATGAAATTAGTTGGTTTGGGACTCTATTTATAGAGTGCGAAGGGTTGCGTCTATCTAAACTAAGAGTCGTTTCCATTGGCAAAGGGTTGCATCACTTCAATGTGATTGGATGCAAGGTTTCATCCTCATCTTCAATGGAAAGGCACCTTTTCATAATTGGATTGCTTCCAAAAGGTGTCTTTTCATCTGACAGTTGCTGGCTGTTGATGGTGGTTGATCGTTCTTATCCGACGGTTGAAAGTTGAGAAGAGTTTACCAAAAACCATCACAAGTCGTGAATATTCATGTCGTGATCATGAACAATAGTTGGTAACTTTCTGTTTGTGAAGGATGACAAGTCATGACTACGAATAGGTGTCACAATCGTGACATGTGTTTTTCTTCATGATTTTTCTTTGCAACTTTACCGATCTTTGACAACTTCGATCCTAAGCCAATTCCTTGTGTTCCACGCATCTTTTTGCAATTTTTTCACTCTTTTTAAATAGAATTCCATCTTTGATCATTTTACTCCCAAGATTCACCTAGTTTCTACACTTGCATAAAAAAAACTACATACCACGTGAAATCTTTTATATGAAGTATAAAATGACTCTAAACCATATTGTTTTATCAGTAAAAATATCATGATAAAGTGTAATTATACACTTATCAAGCATTGTTAAGAAATCGAAATTAGATAATGAGAAATCCTCATACTTTTGGCATTGTCGTCTAGGCTACATAAATGAGACTCGCTTAACTAAGTTACACAAATGTGGAGACTTAGGCCCAATATGAAGTATAAAATGACTCTAAACCATATCATTTTATTAGTAAAAATATCATGATAATAATTGTAATTATACACTTAACAAGCATTGTTAAGAAATCGAAATTAGATAATGAGAAATCCTCATACTTTTGGCATTGTCGTCTAGGCCACATAAATGAGACTCGCTTAACTAAGTTACACAAATTTGGAGACTTAGGCTTAATGAAATGAGCTTCCTATGGTGTGTGTGAACCTTGTTTAATAGGGAAGATGACTAAGAAACCTTTCACAGGAAAGGGTCAGCGTGCCACTAGTACCTTGTATATGGTCCAATGAGTGTTAAGACACATGAGGGTTTCGTCTACTTCATAACCTTTATTGACTCCTGTGATATGGTTATTTGTACCTTATGAGGCACAAGTCTGAAAGTTTTTATGCTTTTAAAAAATTCAAAACTGAAGTAAAGAAACAGCTTGGGAAAAGTATCAAGACCCTTCTATCTGATCAAGGTGGTGAATACTTAAGCTAGGAGTTTCAGGATTATCTAAGGGATAATGGAATTTTATCCCAATGGACACCTCCTTATACACCCTAACACAATGGAGTGTCTGAAAGGAGAAATCAAACCCTACTCGATATGGTTCGGTCCATGATGAGCCAAACAGAACTCAGCAGATCCTTTTGGGGTTATGCACTTGAGAGCGCAATTTATATACTAAATAGAGTGCCCTCTAAATCAGTTGATTAAACTCCATACAAGTTATGGTATCGTAAGAAACCCGCTCTTTCTCACCTGAGAGTTTGGGGATGTCTTGCATATGTTAAAAGGACAAGTTAAGATAAGCTGGGTGCTAAGTCTGATAGATATCTATTTGTAGGTTACCCTAAGGAGACAATAGGGTATACCTTTTATGATCCCGAGGAAAAGAAAGTCCTTGTTTCCAGAAATGTTTAATTCCTCGAGAATGAGCATATACTTGCGAAAGCTAGTGGGAGCATTCTTGAATTAGGCATTTAAGTAGATCAAATAGACAGTCAACTGATTATACCTACACCTGTTACACGAGATAGTGTAATCATGGAACATCTTATTATTACATCGACATTGCATAGGTCGGGTCGGGCTCTAATTGCTCTCGAGCGATACAAGTTTGTCATCACTGATGATAAATATATCTTCTTTATGGAAGATAATGAGCCCAAAACTTACAAGGAAACAATGGAAGGCTCAGAATCTAATAAATGGCTTTCAGATACGGGTTTGTCATCACTGATGATAAACATCTCTTCTTGATGGACTCCATGTACAAAAATCAAGTTTGGAACTTGGTTGATGCTCCAAGTGGGATTAAGCCCATAGGATGCAAGTGGGTTTTCAAGAAGAAAACCGACATGGATAGTAACATAGTTACCTATAAAGCAAGGTTGGTTGCAAAAGGGTACAGTAAAAAAGAAGGCGTTGACTATTATGAAATCTTTTCACTGGTGGCTATGCTAAAATCTATCAGGATACTCCTTACCATCACCGCTCATTATGATTATGAGATCTGGCAGATGGATGTGAAGATAACATTCCTTAACGGGAATCTAGATAAGGATGTGTTATGACACAACCCGAGGGTTTCGCATTCAAGGATGGCTCTAAGGTATGTAAGTTGCAGAAGTCCATTTAGGGACTTAAGCAAGCATCAAGGAGTTGGAATATTAGGTTCGATGAGACAATCCGAGAAATCGATTTTGTATCAAATACTAATGGGCCCTATGTACATAAAAAGGCTAGTGGGAGGGCGATCGTTTTCCTTGTATTATATGTCGATGACATATTATTAATAGGAAACGATATTCCTTTTCTTCAGATAGTTAAGACATGGTTGTCAAAGAAGTTCTCCATGAAAGACCTTGGAGAAGTAGCTTTTATACTTGGTATTAATATTTAACGAGATAGATCCAAAAGGTTGCTAGGTCTTTCACAAAGTACATACATAGATAAGGTTTTGGCTATATTTAACCTTGAGTAGTCAAGAAAGGGTTATCTCCCAATGTTTCACGGGATTAACCTTTCTAAACCTGAGTGTCCGAGAATATAAGAAGAGAGACTGTGCATGAATGGAGTACCCTATGCCTCATCGTTAGGGTCCATCATGTATGCTATGGTATGCACTCGGCCTGACGTCTCACATTCGTTGAGCGTCACAAGAAGATTTCAATCTGATCTAAGTGAGAAGTACTGGATGACCGTTAAAACTATCCTCAAGTATTTAAGTAGGACTAAGGATATGTTTTTAGTATATAGAGAAGGTGATCTCACTTTAAAGGGATACACCGGTGCGAGTTTTCAGTTTGACAAGGATGATTATAAGTCTCAGTCAAGTTATGTGTTTATGTTTAATGGAGGGGCAGTTGTTTGGAAGAGTTTCAAGAAGAATACGACTACCATTTCAACTATAGAATCTGAGTATTTAGCTGCTTTAGAAGCAACTAAACAAGTCGTATGGCATTAGAGATTTATTGGTGATCTCGGTGTGGTGTCCAGCATTGTAAATCTGATAGCGGTTTATCACGATAACAATGGGGCTATTGTTCAGGAAAAGGAACTACGGTCTCGTCACAAAAATGAACATATACTCAGAAAATATCATCTCGTAAATGAGATGGTAGCTAGAAAAGATATAAATTTAGAATACGTCCCAACGGATCAGAATCTAGCGGATGGGCTAACTAAACCATTGACTCAGGTTAAGCATGACCAGCATGTTAACGAGTATGGTATGAAGCACATGGCCAATTGGCTCTAGTGAAAGTGAGAGATTGTTAGACATAATGTATGTCCTAGAGGAAATTAGGGTGATATGTCTTTATTAGCTATAATGTACAAACTTTTTTGAATTACTAATAATCTTTCTTACTTAACAGTGCTTTTTATTTATTATATCTTACTAGTATCATATATGTTTGACAATGTATATGTGCATTGATGAAACAAAGTCCGTGACTAATTCATAGCGTAAAAGTGTAAGGATATAGTGGGAGCTATGTGGAGTGAGAACTGCACATACGTGTTACTATGAATAGTCTGAATATCCCTAGTCGTAGTTTTATTGAGACTGGACATCAATGGAGTGGATAGATGAGCATGTGTAGACTTACTCCTTGGATTAGTTCTAAGAAGCCGATCTCACGAGCTGAATGTGGTATCTTGAGTTAACACATGAATGTATTCGGGTAATACATTAGAGACCGCCATAAAACAGACACTCGGAAATAACTATTCCATGTTTTGGTGTCATGTCTTATTGCAATAGCAGTACGAGTATCCTCAAACTTGAGATACCGATTACCTTATGTAGGAGTTGATATACTTTGGGCCATACTTACTCATACCCTAGCGATTAGGATGATACGGGTGATTATGGGTATAACGATGATCACATATTGGTAAGCTGTATAGTCAAGATGGGATCCATCACTCCTGATATAGTAATATAATGGAGATGTACCTTAGGGCCCCTTGTTGAAGTGACACACTCATAAACCTCTAATCAGAGTATACGATTGATGGAATGGATTTTCTAATCGATCAAGATAAAAAATGGCTAAGTGGTGTTCTTCGTGAACAAATCTAAATCCATGATAGCTACGGTTATTACATGAGTTGACATTTAATTTGAGCTCAATAAACTAGATAGTACTTAACCTGATGGAAGGTGTGTATTATACTGGATACTACTGCAGAATCTGATCAAGTCACAGGCACGTGACGTTCCAAGTATCGAGGGATCATACGCCTTTGCTAGAAAGCCTATTTGATCATCTAGAGCTATCGGGTTCCATAACTATCTAGAACACTAAGCTTAAAGGTTCCCGGATGGGAAGCCAAGTTTAGGTTAACCTCTAGTGGCTCTATACTTTGGGATCCTATGAGGTCACACACTTTAGGTCTTTATCGGACCATGTAAAGAACCTATGGACTAGGTCTGTACCGAAAATACAAGTGGTGATGTCAGTGAGAAGAATTATTAATTGGTTTAACCAAATTAATAATTAAAAAGAATTATGAGAAAATAGGGAAAAGGTTGCACAAAGCGAGCAAGGGATTTTTCCGATTGCGAGTGGGCCCCAAACTAAACACGGGTTGTTCTAAGTGGGACCTGCGTGGCTACACAGTGAGCCAATAGGCTCGTGGGCCTCTAGCGCTGGGGTAACCCTCAAGCACTAGCAGGCTGCGAGCGCTGTCACTTGGTAGCGCTTCAGCGGCCTGCGCGCAAGCCCGCTAGCCTCAGCTTGCGGTACAAGGAAAGCTCACTAGGGCTTACCTTGTGGCAACCTGTGAGTACATATACCCGCGCGGTTGACCCGCTAGACATGGGATGTGATTTATCCCATCCCATGTAGAGTTTTAGGGGGAGTCTATCACTCCGCCTTTTTCCCTATAAATAGGCTTCTAAGCCTCTCATTATTCACATACACTAAAAATCTTTGAGCTTGTTTTCTCTTTGATTTCTATTCTCCTCATCTTTTGTTGTGCGAGATCCTCCACGAGTTTCTCCAAATAAATTGAAGAGTTCTTTTAGAAGGCTCTAAGTTTAAGTGAGCTTTCGATTTTGGTTTTCTAGTTGACTATGAGTATTCTAGCAACTGCTGTCAATCGATGGGTTCTACCTCTCCGAGGTTTTGGTTTGTGAAGATCCATGTGGATCAAATCATATAGGATCTCCTAGTTTGGAAGCTTGTGCTGTCAGAATTGCTCAAAGGGAACGCCGCTACTAAAAGAGAGATCAAGCATGCATCAACTGGTAATGCTTTAATCTTTAGATGCTAGGTATCTTTTATATGTTTTATAAAGCTAAAAGCATCTATGGAACGTTTTAACTTAGATTATTTCAATCATAGCATGCTTTAGAGATCCTTAAGTTAATTTTAAGTTTTTGAATTTCCCCTTTGCAACCTATGCATGTTCAATTACTATCTTGATAAACCAACAGAACAAGGTGTTATTATCCCCAAAAGAGTCTACAAGACCCTGGATTGTTGATGGCGGAGGCTTTCTAAGTTATTACGGAGCTGCTGAAGTTTCGATTTATGACGTTGCAATTGCGAGGACATAATGGCGGATAGGGGATGATTTGCAACCCTGGATGTGTAGTTAAGAACTAATGCTTCTAGCTCCTTAATACGCCTCTCGAGGCTGCCAAAATGAGATGAAGATCATGGTTTTATAGCCTTGCCTAGATGTTGAAGATGAAATGTCAAATCTTTATCCCCGTGTGATAACTGAATTTCAGCCCAAGATTGCTTGATAAAGGGTAAGAAATCCAAATTTTCCCACCATATATTTAACGAACGAAAAGGGCACGGATCGGCGGTGGGGGTTGATGTCGACCGAAAAATCAATGGCAAGTAATAAGATAAAGCGGAATCGATGGTGGAAAACGACATATTCGGCCATAAATCTGAAAAGTCCAAGGATGATAAAATCTGGTCAATGCAAGAGAATGAAATGGAGTTATGCCATGTATAACCACGCCATGCAACGGTAAATCTAATAATTCTCCATCTCTAACGAAATCTTGGAGCGCAATCATGCTGGATGACGATCTACCACTTGATCTTTCCGGGGTAGCAAGCACCTCATTAAAGTCCCCACAAATCAACAAATTCTGAAATTCCCGAGCGAGAGGAAGTAGTTCATGCCACAAAGTGTTGCGTAATTCACCGTCTATAGGCCTATAGAGTGCAATAATATGGTAATCTATTTGCACCAAGGAGTATTTGGATAAGATCCATCTTTCCGAAGATCGAATCACACTTCCATATATGAATCATTGCCGAATTCCAAGAAAAAAGGATGCCACCCGAAGAGCCTTGGGATGAAACGAAGAAAATGTAACTTCTGGGATTACAAATTCAGTATTAATACCAGTACCACCCCCCTCTTCTTTTTATCTTGAATGAATACTAGAGACTAGATGTTAATAAGTGCCAACACTTACAATCATATATGAAGACTATTTAAAAAATTATGTGTTTTATAATTGTAATGATAATGCATTAGTATGTGCTTAAATTTAATCTAAAATTACATACGGATCCCTGAATTTTGAAAGTGATTATGTATTCACTCAATTTTTTCCCTCGTTATATTTCACAATATAAAGGAATTAAATATACAAAGAGACAATGCCAATACCAAGCTACAAGATTTGTGCAATGTTTTCTTTTTGTATATAATTTGACACTCGTGCTATGTAAAAATCTATATTCTAAATTAAAATTGGAATATTCAGAATTTATATTTTCTCTCCACGGAAAATTAATGTTTATTAGAGAATGGATTCTCTAAATTTTAAAAAACACAGAGATAGTAAAGAAATTAAAAACAGATAAAATTTTGTCTATCCAATTTGCATTTCATGGTTCATAATAAGTTAAATGTCGTTTGAAGATGAAAATCAATTTGAGAGAAACTTTATCCAATATTTTCTGTTTGTTATGAGAGAATTGTTCCTTGGATCATAAAAAGTTCAATTATATTCTATAATATGACATACTTTTTTTCGGTAATAATTGCAATGTAATTTTTGACGAACCTAAAGTTCGAACATAAAATCCCACCATCTTAATCCACTCTGGGGAAGGTAGGAGGCCAAACTTACTAATTGAATATGACAGACATAATTATTCAACTATGCAGCAATTACAGATTTAAATTCTAATTTAATTTCACGTGTTTCGGAAAATTGAGTTATACACTGATTTGTGGTAATAATAATCATAAAAATAAATAAACCTATAGCTATTACAAACAAAACAAAACAAAACAAAACGATTGAATTCGCATATTCATGATGTATTTGGCATGTATTACAACACAGAGCTTGTTTGCTGAATAAAAGGAAATAAAACAAAGTAGTAGATAAGAATTAAGAGTTGACATAATCCAAAGTTTGGTTGGTCATCATTCGTAAAAAAATTGAATTATTAATAAAATTTTAAAAAATTATATTTAATATGTCGAGTACTACCAAGAAAATTCAAATCTTAATTTACTTAACTCATGCCATGGTTATTTATTATTCAAAATAATCATCAAAATTTTACAAACAATAAAAGAAAATTGTTACATATTTTTATACAAAAATCTATTAGTTTTTAAGTACGAAATTATGATACTATCAATATGTTAAAATCTAGAAAAAAGTAATAAAAATACATAAAATCTGAATTTAACAACTAAAAAACAATAAAAAGTATAAAAATACAAGAAAGTATAATGGTATTACCCATTTAACTTTAAAAAATTTCAGTCAATAAACTAGTAATAACATGGTTCTTTTGTAATTTTAAATGATGAACAAATAGATAAAAATATTATTAGTCATACTTAAAAAGGAACACGTGTGATGTAGTAACATGTTGCATGCAAAACCAGTTGTTGATAATCTACCGCTATATTCCAAACTCCTTTCTTCTACTTCAACTCTCATCTATCTCTTTTTCTTGTGAAATTAATTTGATAATCGGCGGCGATATTATGGATTTGTTCAACTCAGTTCTAAATCTGGTGGCTCCTCCGGCGACTTTGGTGATGCTGGCTTGTTCTTGGCCAGCTTTGGCCTTTATTAATACATGTGAATGGCTTTACACTTCTTTCTTCTATGAACATATGGAAGATAAAGTTGTTCTCATCACCGGTGCTTCTTCCGGCATCGGCGAGGTATTTTTTCTTTTTATTCCGTTAAAAATCTCTGTTTTGTCATTTGTAACCTATTTAATCCTTAGTAATGTTGAAGTTTGTAATTGGCATTATTTTTACTGACATGAATTCAGATTAATGTTCAATGGAAGTATTATTAAGTTTACCAATTTGTCCATTCACATTTTGCAAGAAGTCTCTGTTTGGTTGGATGTCAAGTAATTTGTTACCGAATTTCCGTTGCAAATCGGTCGTTAATGCCTGAAATGTGTATGTATTGCAGCAAATTGCATATGAATATGCAAAGAAAAAGGCGAATCTTGTGCTGATTGCTCGACGAGAACACAGGCTACGAGGGATTAGTGAGAAAGCCAGATATATCGGGGCGAAACACGTGATGATTATGGCTGCAGATGTTGTCAAAGAAGATGATTGTAGGAGATTCATCAATGAGACCATTAACTTCTTTGGCCGAGGTTGTGTAATCGATTGATAGATTATATAGCTAACTAGAGAGTAATTTTTTTAATTGGTAATAACATAATTCAAAAATCGAATGCAGTGGATCATCTAGTGAACACAGCTAGTCTTGGACACACATTCTATGTTGAAGAAGTTGTAGATTCTTCAGTATTTCCCCATTTGCTGGTAATATTATATAATCAAAGCTTAAGTTAGTAGTATTAGTTTAGCATTAATTTTACTAAACATGTACTTAACCTAGCGCTGCTATATTGGTGTACTAATTGATGGAGCAGGACATAAATTTTTGGGGAAATGTGTATCCAACGTATGTAGCACTTCCGTACCTTCATCAGTCAAATGGAAGAATAGTTGTGAATGCAGCAGTAGAGAACTGGATGCCTCTTCCCCGGATGAGCTTATATGCTGTGAGTATACATACCGATTCGTTGAAAAACGTATGCTATATATAAATGAGAACGAAAATGTATCAAATTTTGCAACCAATGAACACGGACAATGATATGATGCGACCTTTTTATGTTACTAGAAGTAATAGCAATATGTTCGTTTGATCGTAAAACTAATATTCCTCTTAGCGACTTTAGACTAGAATGCTCAGTTGTAGATTAAATCAAACCTCAAAGTTCATTGTAGAGAAAAATTGTTAGTGACCCGGGTCAAATTAATAGAAGTCATAGGAAAGGGCAAATATATCATTCGATTCATAGTTTGGATAGTTCTGACAGTAGGAAGTTAATAAGTACAAAGTTTGATGTACTTTCAGACAGTCACATACTATCAGCCTAAATGGTACCATCCAAATTCGATGGCTTGTGTTGATCGTGTTTTTTCCTAAAAAATAATCATCAAATGGCAATTGATGTGCTCATTTATTTATTTTTTTTACTGTTAACGTTCATGTCTATAGGCATCAAAAGCAGCTCTCATAAACTTTTACGAGTCGTTGAGATATGAACTGAATGGTGATGTTGGAATAACAATCGCAACGCATGGCTGGATCGGAAGCGACATGAGTAGAGGCAAGTTCAGGGTAGATGAAGGAGCAGAGATGCAGTGGATAGAAGAAAGAGAAGTAAGATTCATTCAGAATCAGTGTATCAATCAATGATTACATTTACATACCTCAAAAAATAGCTAATTAAATTTCTATCATAATATGCATAGGTACCAGCAGAGGGCGGTCCAGTAGAAGAGTACGCGAAAATGATAGTGGCTGGAGCTTGCAGAGGAAATAACTATGTGAAATTTCCGAGCTGGTACGATATATTTCTGTTGTATAGGGTTTTCGCACCCAAGGTTTTGAATTGGACATTTCGGTTTCTATTGGGGACCCATACTGGAAGAAGGACATCTTTGGTCGGAACTGGGAGAAATTTTATCGAAGGAAGTCCGCCTAGAAAATTGCTTACTGGTGGTAGTGGTCCTCCAAGTCCAAGTCATCACTTGCAGATGCAGAAATTGGACTGAAATTATGGGATTTTGGCAGATCCTTTTATTTACTTTGTGTTTGTTTTATTGAGTTTGTATTTTAGAAATCTATTTGGATTTGTTATATGTGAGATTTGATGAATAAATAAGGGGCTTATTTGTTGTTTGTTTCATTAGTGAAATAAAATTTATCTCATTTGCCTCTTATTCTAGTGTTAAAATACCCATCTTTTATGATTTGTTCCAGAAGAAACAAAATGTATGAATTGGCATTTATATACCTATACCTACCTACCTGTAGAATTGTAATAAATTGGAATGACAACTAAATATAAAAAATAAAATATTGCCATAGTTCTAATGAGTCGACAAGTAAAAATTTGATATGACCATTAATTGGAAATTTTAGGCTGTTATCAGATTTTTACATGGTTTCTATCAATTTGACACATTTACAAGCTCATTGAGTCACATGTATTTTTTTGTGGTTGTCTAATGGTAGGGAGGTCGAGTGGTGCATAGGTCTCACCCAGCCTTTCATTGTTGGAAAGTGAGAGGGAGGGAGAGCATAGATGAGGGGAGGAAAATACTTTAAATTCACGGAAGGAGGAAGAGAATAAGTGTTATAGGTTAACTAGATCAGATAGAGAGAGAAAGAGAGAGAACTGAACATTGAATCAATTGATGAAGAAAACTGATTTTACCGAGAAATCGTATTACAAGAAGAAGAAAAGTAACGGAAGAGACAGTCATCAACTTCTTTATACAACGTCTAATTTAGCCTTATTAGGACAATTACAATTTTAGTCTTTAAACAACTAACTAATTCTAAACAAGTAACAATTAACTTACTTATAATATCCTGCGCAACCTGAGCATCATGAAACTGTTATTGAATTGTAATTAGATTCAGCCTATCTACTTGCCTTGTGAAATCAGGGGGGGTGAAGAGCCTTTGTTGGTAAATTTGGAACTTGTTCTTCAGAAGAGACACTCATGAAGTGAATGATGACAACTTGAAATTTGGTTGTAACAAAATGACAATATATGTCACAATGTTTTGTCCTTTATTGATATACTGAATTTTTGACAATGTGAATTGCTGATTAATTATCGGAAAAAATAGCTAGTGGTGTTGTTTTTATCTTCAAATCTCGTAGCAAATACAATATCCATTGTACCTCGGTTGTTGTTGAAGCCATGGCACGGTATTAAGCCTATGAAGAACTTCTTGAGATAGAGTTTGTTTCTTTGACTTCCAAGAGACTAAGGAATCCCCCACGAAAATGGAGTACCATGTTATTGATTTTATGCTTTCGGTACAATTTCCCCAGTTTGAATCATTATAGGATATGACTTTGGTGTATTTTCTTGCCGGATAGCAAACACCTAAAGTAGTCTTGCCTCTCAAGTACCTAAGTACTCTATGTGTTATTGTAAGATGCCCTTCATGTGGCCTATCAAGGAATTGAGACATTTGTTGGACAAAAAATGCAATATCAAGGCCTTGTGTTTATCAAATATAGCAATTTACCCACTAATTTCTTGTAGTTTGTATTATCCTCCAGTTTCTTGTCAAAGTGTGATCTTGTTTGTCAGTAGCAATGAGAGTTGCTATTGTTTTCGACTCTAAAAACTCATTAGCTGCAAGCAAGTCTAAAGCATATTTCCTGTGAGCACGAGATTCTTGGTCCCTCTCGCGAAGCAATGATGAGAATTATTTTCACTTGCCTTTTTTGTTTTAGTGATCCGCTTTAAGGTTACAAGACGTTCGGAGATCTTTGGATTTTTTGGAAGCCAAAATCAACCCAAAAACCATAAAAAAAAGTCCAAAAAATAGTTAAAAAATAAAAAAATGAAAATAATATTTTTAGCCCCCCCATCCCAGTTGAATTGCCCCCAAAACGGCCCCTTTTGGAGGTACATGAACTTTTTCTTCACTAACATGATGGTGCATGAAATTCAAAACTTGACATAATGGTATACAAACTATACATCTTACTAACATGATGGTCAAAATGACCTTTGACCATTAAAATTACCTTTAACTTTCCCGGTGATCTCATTATCTTTCACATAGTTAAACCTTTTCATTCATTTTCTTACCCGTTCCTCTCTTATATTTGGATTTTTTGAGAAAAAGTTAGGAAATTCTTCACATCCTTTTTCCGACCCTTTTCTCAAAAATTACGGTTTCCTTTTCGGGTTCGAGTTAGAAACAAAAAATCTAATTCTCAGGTTTCCTAATCCCCTCACCAAAAAACCTTCTAATATGCATTTGTCCACCAAATCGACTACAAAAAGATTTTGGGATCTCCTTTTTCGACGTTTTTGGCTCCAAAACTTGCGGGTTCACTTCGAAGGGGTAAGATTCTAAGCTTTTAGAGACTCTATGGTGTAATTTTGTGTTTTATTTTCTATCATGTTTGTATTTTCAACCTAGTTTATTTATTTTCCTACTCTTTATTACTATTTTAGACCCCGCACGATGAGAAATACATTTCCCCTCGATAACCGACCTCGTTTATGCCATGATTAAATCTTAAATAATAAAATGTGGTGAATCGAGTCTAAAATCAATTACTTTCCAATAAAAGCGCACATGTAACCAAAATTCCCCACTTTTAAATCCATTAGCACGCGATTCACCCTAATATAACTTATGCTACTAATTGTGTCTTATTTGGTTAACTAACTATGCCATGATGTTGTGATATATCTCGTGCTAACGTTTGTGGGTACATGTAGTTTAGGTTAGATGTTTGTTAGGGTTTTATTTTCCTTATAGCAATTGTAAATAAAATGTATTGGTGGATCATTTGTATATTATCCCATTTTTTGTATTATTATTTACCCCACCCCCCTTTAGGTTAGAAGTCTCATATTTACTTTAGTTATTACTTTCTTTTATTTGTTTATCGCTTTATTTATTGCTTTCGCATGTGTATGATTAGCTATAACATAATGGAAAATGACTAGAAATAAATCGAAATGTCTTAAAGGTAGGTGTTTCATGTAATTAAAACTCAAATAATGACGAGGTAGGTAACTTATCCAGACCCAAATCTCTTTACTGCTGTGCAGTTTAAGCTTAACGGATCTAGGCTGTATCGAATTTCCCGAAAGAGCTGATCCGGGTGGCGACTCCGTAACAATGTAGGTGAGACGTTTAGGCCTCGCGTCTTGACAAAACTTTTCTTTCTTGTTTCATTTTTTAAAACCCCCCACGCCCATGACACAGGGCCGGTGCCTCGCGACAACCTCACGGGTCCCAAAAACATCGTCCGCTCACACTTCCTTTGATACATACGTATCAGTTTATTAGTCCTTGCAATTTCTATTCCTAATATATATTTCAATGTTCCACAATCTTTTATGCTAAAGTAATCATGCAAAATTTTGTTTCTCCAATTGCTTCTTCGTTATTACTTGTCAAGATCATTAACATATATAGTTAAAACAATAAATGTACCTTTTGATTCCTTAATAAAAAGGAAAGAATCTGTAATTGATTTCTTGTAGCCCTTGTTATCAATGCTTTAGTAAATGTTGAATTCAATTGCCTACTAGCTTACTTCAAACCATAAAGAGGTTTCTTTGGCTTGCAAACTAGATTCTGTACAACACTTGTGACACCTTGATGTAAATCCATATTAATTTCCTCCTCTAAGCTACCATGTAAAAATGAATTATTTATGTAAAGTTTTTCTAAAATCCAATTATTTTGGGCAATAGGAGCAAGTAAAACTCTTATGGTAGTGATTTTTTCCATTGAAGAAAAAGTTTCAAGGTAATCAATTTCATGTCGTTGAGTATATCCTTTGGCAACTAACCTAGCTTTGTATCTTCTATTATGTCATCAGATTTTCTTTTAATTTTAAAAACCCATTTACATCCTATTGGCTTTTTATTTCAGGTAGAGACACAATATCTCAGGTTTCATTCTTTTCTAATGCATATAACTCATTTTTCGTAGCACTCATTTATTCTTTTCCTTTTGATGCAACAATATAGGTTTTGGGCTCTAAATAGTATTTAAAGCTAATTAATAAGACTTTTAAGATGAAGAAAGATGATCATATGAAAACATATCAAATCTGGGATATAATTTCTTACTTTCCAAATCAAGCATAGACTCATTTTAAAAGCAAGACACAGTGATAACCTCTCAAATAAGTAGATTGTATATGAGAACTACCATATCTATTTAGATTAGTAATACTAACCTCTACATTCTCAAGCTCTTCCTTATTCATATCATCAATTGGTAAAAATACTCTGTTTTTCTATGTTAGTAACTTCATATGGAAATATTTAATCAAAGAATTTCACATTTCTTAAAAGAATGATCTTATCATTCTTCAAACTTTAAATTTTGTAGCCTTTTACACCATTTTCATTCCCTAGAATAACCCCCTTTTCAGCTTTATCATCAAACCTTATGTTGTTTCTTTCAAAATACTCACAAAAGCAAGGGAGGTGAATGGCTTTAAGTGATTATAAACAGGAGCTTTATTATATGCTTTTCAAAAGGATTTAAATCATTAAGCAATGATGTTGGTATTCTATTTATAGAGTGAACAAGATCTCCAACAAAGAAAGGTTAAAATAAAGAAGGTAACTTACTGTGCAACTTCAGGAACCTTGCCACATTCATAATATGCTGGTGTTTTCTTTACACAACAGCGTTTGTTGTGGTGTTTCCATACAAAACCTATAGTGCAGAATAACATACTTACCATAAAAGGTGATAAGATTAAACTTAAGCCCATTATTTGATATTAAGAATTTAATAGAAATACCAAACTGGTTCTTAATCATGGCATAAAATTCAGTAGCCTCATTCTTTTATGTTATAGGCATAACCCATGTAAACCTACTAACGTCATCTACAATTGATAGAAAATATTTTATACCACTCATTGAGACAATTGTAGGACCCCATATGTCATTATAAATCAAATCAAACAAATGAAGCAAAGATTCGAAATGGCAAAATCTTTTACTTGGCTTGTTGATAGATGTAACATTCAAAATCAGTAGGTACAATAATATCATGATATTTTTTACTCATAATAGTTATTTTATTACCGAACATATGCCTCGATCTTAAATTCCATAAGTCCTCTTTATTTCAACTAGTAAATGCAACAAAATCAGTATTTGTACTAAATAAAGGAAAATCTAGATGATATAAACCATTCTTATCTTTAGTTGAACCAATCATCTTCTTAGTTAAAGCATCTTGTATCAAACAACAAAAAGAAACACCATTTCACAATTTATGGTCGCTACTAACTTAGTAACAGACAACAAATTGTAAGAAAAAGAAGGAACAAACTAGACATCATAAAGCAAAAAGTCATTTTGAAATATAAATCACCTTTATGAGTGACCTGTAGTCTCAAATTATTTGGTAACAAAACAAACCAATTATTAACTTCTCTAGCATTAGACAAACATCTTAATGAAATTTATATGGAAACTTTCTCTAGTATCAACAATCCATGTAGAGTGAGATATAGAAACAATATTTGAATCATTGTCGTTAATACTAGCTCGATATGCATGTTTAGTCCTTATAGAGCCTACAAATGTTTGTGCTCCACTAGTATTTAGTTAACCTTCATTTATAGCTACTTGTGACTAAATCAATTGAGATAATTGATTTAGCTGATCTTGTGTAAAAAATTTCGGAGCAGAGATTGTAGCAGGAACTAGCACAGAGTTGTTATAATCCATAATAGGATTTCCAGAAACATTGTAATTATTGAAATTGACATTAACTTCAAACTACTAAATCATGAAAACATTCTTGTTCATATTGATCTTGATCCATAACTTCTTCACAACTCGTAGTTGCATTGACTCTACTAAATCTAGACTTGAAATGGGGGTATCGATTCTTTTTCCAGCAATTCACTACCAAGTGATTACCATCGTAATAAGAACACACACTTGTTTTCCACTTCCAAAATTTATATGCCTCCGAAAATCACTGCCAAAATCTGATTACTACCTTGGTAGATGTCTCGCCTAAAAGGTATCACCTAGCAAGTGCACTAGGGTTGGTTTGTAGTAATGGCAAGGCCAAGTGTCGTATTCCATGGAGAGCAAGCATAAAGAGTAAGAGATCTTCATGGCAGACTAGCTCAAAAGATCTTGTTATTTACAGGTTTATTGTGATAAATTAAACTACCTAAAGATTGAAACATAAAAAGATAAAAACATAAGCTAAGCCACCCTATGACAGTACAAGGTCTCCTTCCAAGAAAAGCATGCAAAATTAATTAAGAACATAGATTGAGGCCTCTTAACCTTCTATCCCCAAGAACTCTGTTAGGTACTTACTTGGTTCTTGAAGCCATTTAGCACACATCTCCTCGCGGTTTTTAATAAGCTAAATAACTTTGCATTAATTTCATGTAAGCATTTAAACAATGTATAAAACCCTTAAGCATGCATCCCTATCTCCTCTCGATAGAAGGATGTTCACCCCCTCATTCTCAAGGCATACATGTGTGTGTTTGTGTTCCGTTATAACTACTTCACCGCTAAGTCCTTGATAACTATAACAATGCATGAGTTCAAGCCTAAACTCAATGTATATTAAGCATTCAAACACAAAATCACATAAGATTTAAATAAATACATACAATTTGCTGAAGGTCTTTGAAATCATCTATCTAGATGAGGTCTTGCTTGCTGAAACTTAATAGCACATAATAATAATAAGGAAAATAAAAGGAAACTCCATTAATGAATGAAAGATTACAGAAAAGAAGAAAGACATGGATTCCCCAAATGGGGAGCAAGTTGAAAGGAAGAAGAAAGTGGGTTTATATACACCTAACGAAAGAGAAAATACTAAATTAATAAAACATAACAAAATATCTAGATATTTATTTTATAAAATCCATTTCAAAATAGCTGTTGCTTTTAGTTTATTTGTTAATACCAAGAACACATTAATTAAAGCAATAAAAATACTTATTTACTCCTATAACTTTGTTAATTTGAAAGTTGATTGGATACTTTATTCCTTTTGTCATTTCCAATGTGCATTAAATAAGGGTAAATGGATATTTATTTTAAAAAGATGCATTAGAATTCTAAAGCGACAGTTTTCTTAAAATGGATGGAGCACTAAATTATTGGTAACTTACCAACTTGCATCCATTTGCACAAAAAGGCTTCTAGAAGTATCACTCTTTGTAATATTCAAAAGTTAAAATGTTCACTTTTCACTTCCCAACTTTCTGTGACACGTCACATCACAGCCACCTATCTTTTACTTGCTCTCATCAATGTCCAGCTTCAACAAGGTTTTCTCGTTAGAATTTCTTCATACTTCAATTTGGTAGGAAGGTCTTCCAAATCTCGACAGAAACTTAAAATCATGAAAACCTTGATAAAAACTGACTTTTATTATACAATTTAAGCATAATTAATATATGATTATATGATGCTAATCTTCACTCATTAGTAGTTGTCATTGTTGTTATGATTCTACAACCCACTTCTAGCATTACCACTACTATAAATTATTGTGTGCAAATAGAGGGATAAAACTATCACAAACCACTCAGCTTGTGTGACTTTAGTTTGGTCACAAGTTGTATTGAGTAAAATCTTACTCAGCTCAGGTTAGTTTTTTAAGTTAAAAAAATAGAGAGAAAGATGATAATATATGAGCGAAAGCTGACAAAGATAAAAGATAAGGTTAAGGAATTTATACACCTGAAAATTTATCCTAGTTTGGTCCCTAGCCTACCTTTTATCCCCAAATTCTTTTTCCAGCTTAAATCCACTAGTGTTCAACTCCTTTAACCAGGCGGACAAGCTTTGATAGTAGGTAGATGGATTACAACAAGTACCTTCCAAGATAACTAACTCTTGTATAATTTGAGTATCCTTCTCAAACTGCAATCACTTAGTTTACGATTGAAAGTAAGAATAAGAACTCAACTTATAGCACAATGGTTCTTTTGCAGAGAATGACTTATCTAGATTCTAAGTCTAACATGTTTCTCTCTATTACAAACTGAATATGAATCAATTATTTTCTTTGAGATTGCTTGAGCAAATTTTGAAAGCTTTAATTGCTTGAACAAAGTTTTAACTCTTTAAAAATTCAGGTGATTCACCTAGTTGTAAATGTCTACTTCAATATCTATTTATACTTGTAGATTCTTGGAAGTAGCCATTGCAACTTATCGTCTTGACTTTAACTCTAAAACCTCTTTTCTACACAACTTCAATTTCTTCTTGTCTGAGAAAATTTAAATCTATTTAGAGACAACGATTTTGTCCATTGATGTGTGATATTAATCAGTTGATTAATTTCTTGTCAAGAGTTGATTCCTCAAAACATCTTTATTTGTAGAGAAGGCACAAGATGCAACATGGAGATTTCAGATTGGCTTTCTTACTGACGTTGTAGTGGCGCGGCGATGCTGGAAAATGACGCATGTTAGAAGATCCCTTTTTGACTTGGACTTTAGTAATTACAGGCCAATCATACTGACACCTTTTAACAATTTGTACAAATTTAAAATTCCTTCGCTTTCAATGCTAAATCCTTTTTAAAACCCGAAATGCATTAAACTAGAATATTTTGTTTTCATAAAACTCATTAAAAGCAAATGTATTAAAGTACTCAACATCGAATAAAGTAACTTAGCTTATGCTGAGACATATTGTTTAAACTTTTGGCACTGGGTTGTTTTGTCGCTAACAAATAGCTCAGCACCGCAACTCCTCACAACCCCTAAGCCATAACTTAACTAAGCTAATGCCGAGCTGAGTCGTTTTTCACGAAACAGACCCAAGGTAACTACTTAATTAAAAGTATACTTAGTACAAAAAAAATTTCATTATCCGAATTAGTTTATTGTTTTTAAAACTTAAGTACTATGAAGTAACTTTAAGCTGCGTACAACAAAATTATATCTATTTAATGGTAGTTTATTAATCTAAAACAAGTTGGAAATGACTAAATTTTATTGGTAGCAAAGGCAAGATTGCTCAAAACTGCAAAATTTAATGAAAGTTTCCTGAAAGATTGCCAATGATGTCAACTCAAGAGAAATTGATAAAAGAATCAGCACCACAAGTTTAATTGATAGAGAAAGTCATCGCTCATTAAAGACAAGTGTGGTTTAGTTAAGTTGACACCTATACTTCAAGTTGATACTCTTACCATAATTAGACACCTCCTACTTGCAATTGACAACTCTTAATTATATTAGTTAAATATTAAACTAGTCATTTTGCACTACCATAAAAGGATAAGTATTTTAGGTTACATGTCATCTTAATATGAAAATCACTTCTTATACTTCTCTCTCCTTTATTTATATATATATATATATATATATATATATATATATATATATATATATATATATATATATATATATATATATATATTACTTTCTTTCTATTTATTTGAGCATTAAAAACTGATTGTTGGTTGTTTAACGGTATGCTTAATCCTTATTTATAAGACACCTCATATTTAGTAGTTGTAATGAAATTGATCGAAGATTTATAACTATGGAATAACCATTTAACACATGTATACATGAAACAAATCATGTAATTGTGTGCATGTTAGGGGTTTTTATCAGTAAAATGATAAAATGCTTGCTTTACATAATGAATGGAACTAAATCTAGTGAATTAGAGAGAAAAGCTATGTTATACTCCGTAGATACCAAGTAAAGATGATCTTTCAAGCTTGATATTATTATAAGTGAGATACCTTAAATCTACGTTCTTAATGACTAAAGATAAATGGAAGATTGTGCATTGAAAATGCTTAAACTTGCTTGACTTGAGATAGTACCTTTACAAAAAAACTATAATTTCCAGCAATCTTGTTTCTGCTTGCTTTATGTTAATTACTTTAGTTGTTATATTACAACCTTTATTAAATACTGAAAGAAAACTTAGACTACTTGTTTAATACAAATTTAGAATTGAATCCTTTTAATCCCTAACCTTCATCAAACACTAAAAGAAACCTTAGACTACATGTTTACTATAAATTCAGAATTGAATCCTTTTAACCCCTGTGGTAACAATACTTGGACTCATCATTTGTGCTACACATCGACCTAGTATACTTGCTAGTGTTATTTTTAAGGGCAACAACAACTAAATGTAGTAGCTCAAACAAGCGGGTACTAAACTAAAATCGCAATATAAGTTGAGAAAGAAGTTGGAATTTAGAACCTAAGTTGGAGAGTTTGGGTTTAAATTTTCTTTAGGGCCACCCTTATGGATGGTCCAAAACAAATTGAAACCTATCAAGAGTAACACTAAATTATTAACTACACTTACTTTTTAAATTTTATTTTGATTTATCAGCACTTGCCCTTATTTAGATGAGATGAGACGAGCTTTTGTTTTTTTTTTAATAAGATTAGGGACAGGAAGAGAAGAGCGAGGGTGACGTTCATCCCTCAGTGAGCCATCACTTACGTAACATCACCCTAAGGGTGAAACTGGAGAGCTACATCATGGGGGACGGTGCCCTTCCCCACTCCTCAAAACCCCTGAAAATATTTATTAAAAATAAAAGAAAAATACAAGCGTTAGGGAGTAAAACAAGATTTACTCCCGTGAAAGAAACAAAACGCTAATGAAAACGATAGCTAAGACACCCCATTGCATCATGGGCAAACAAACCAGTACAAAAA